>LUCH01001037.1:0-11205 GCA_013368495.1 Paragonimus heterotremus
CGCAGCATCACTTAGGATTGATCATTATAAGATGATCTAAATTAGATCCGAAATGAATCACGAGGCAGGAAAACACGGTTGCAGCCGGGATCCTTAGAGAAGCCACACGATCGCCGGTCACTACACCCTTAATTATCTTGTTGGCTTTTCAGTCCCCGACTTCTAGTCGTTGTTTAAGCAACGCTCAATCTATTCACAACGTCAGTCGATAGGCTGGATGTAGAATAGTCGCATCTGTAGGCAACAGGCCTCCGCAACTTCTGAGCCCACTGAACGACCTCTTTATATCCGAAAAAGAAGGCGGTCGTATTTGCGAGTTTCTTACCAGAGAGTGATACATTACGAAAATCTAGTATAGACTAAATACAAGAGAACGGCAAACATCAATAGTGAACCTACCAACAACACAAGTTCCGAGACTAACGGTTGGCGTGAGTATAATCAAATGCAATGTCAGCGCAGTGGAGGGGTAATCAAGCGCAACTGAAATCAGGGTACTTGCAAACAACGGTCCGGCCATAGGTAGTAAGGTGTAAAAACTGCGCGAGAACAAGTTTTCACAATCGAACGATATCAAGATTTAGTAACACATAATGATTAACGTTCCTGGGAGGAATGATTTGTTGCGCGTGCAACGTAAATGGTCATATCAGTCTTTGCAAGAAACTTGTAGTCACTACCAGAAAGAATTACAATATAAGGCACTGAAGGATCAACGAGAAGGGGATAAATAAAAAAGGGGGACGTGGTCACCGACTTTCTACAAAACACATGACAGTCGTCGAACATGCAACACAAGCAGCTACTCCAACACCGGCTCCCGATACCAGCATGGTTTTCAAACACTCAGGTAGCTGTGGGGTGAGTTTACATCGTGAAATAATTCTATTGCACATGAGGTTCATTGTCTGGTGACGCCACTATTTTCTGTCTCTCCGGGGAGAAATATATACCTTAAGTCTCTCCTAATCGTGTCACTGTCTTTTCTCAAGTACATCTCGTGGACGTAATTTCCAGCACCCTTCATTACTCTACTTACCACGGCGGTGGACCATACGCCCACAGATAGAGGACCTCCAATTAATAGAGCATGGTCACCAATCATCACGTTTCGTCTAATATTCGTCCACTCGTGATAAGCCTGGATGGAGATTAGGTACTATCAAATCCGGCGTTTGCAAATCACACTAACCTGGTGGTGAGCCTGCTTCCATCTTTTCATATACAGCCCCAGCAGTACGACGTGAGCACACGGCAGGCCCGGGTTTAGTTTTAGGAGCTGCAAATTGTTCAGCCTCAAAATCGGAGGACCGTCCGGATCATCGTGGACTGGAACCAGAGGTCTGTCATTCAGAATTATCTTGACCCCAATAGAGTAATGGTAGGGAGCCTCGTCTGACATCACCTGTTTTCTTACGACAGCCCTCACAACCCGTCTAACAGTGCGGAACATGAGCTCCCAGGTTCCCCCCCATGACTAGAAGCGGGAGGATTAAGGTACCTTAGTGTTGGTACGTTAGTGCTGTATATAACACCCGGCACACCTCGATGGCCAATGAATTTCATCAGAGTCATTAAAAAGGGGTCCATTGGCATCGACCGTGATACTTTAAATTATATAGCACTTGTTCTTAAACAACTGATGGGACAGCCACATGTTTTAAAAATGTTCCACCCAGCCCAAACCTCCAGCGGTCCAAAATACTCCGCTCCGTAAGCTGCAAACAGGGTGCCGCCGGCTGTTGTGCAATCAGCGGGAAGCGGGGGCATCAGTGGTTGACACGGCCTTGCCCACGATATTTTGCACTTCGTACATTTTACCAGCAAGAGGCACACACTCGCCATGCTGTCGACAATCCAAAAGCTCTTTAGAATGGATAGTGACAAGTGACTGGCCCCCTGTGTGATCTACAATCTCTTGGTGATGTCTAATAACCGCATCCGTGACAGCACCACGGGGTGGCACTATCATCGATCAAGCACCATGAGACAGTCCAGTTGAGACCCTTCCACCGAAATACAAGATATCGTCCATGGCAATAGGCTTTAGTCGGACCAGCGTACCCCACCGGCATTCGGAACGCTCCGTACAGTTCTGATTAAAGGCAGCCTGCTGCTCCAGTTGAACGATGGATTAACAATCCAGATCTAGTTCTAACTTACGCAAGGGACCCAGCGTAATGAAACATTATCGATCAGCCTTCATGCAAACAAAACAATTCCTGAAACGTGTTAACCATACTGTCACACTGAGTAGGGTGTGCCAGTGTGAATAAAGTGAAGCGAGCTTCACGTAATATTGCGCGCTACTGACGCTAGATATTATCAGCACCTAACTTAATGAAAGTTCCTCAGCTTGAAGCTGTTTGGGAAGCTTGTCTAGTGGCCAAGAATTCTTAATTCTCCAAAGGACGGTCGGACCATTCAGCCACGTGTGTACTTCTTGGGAACAAGCATCAGAGGTGTTGAAAGTCCACTTCACTAGTTTAAATCTACCCAAGAAGTGCATGTGTCAGATGTTACACAACTAGCATCCTCAAATGTATCCACTGATACCGAGCAGTCATCAACGTAAAATTCGCGTCTATAGTTTGACTGGTCAGCTTGCTAAATCAAAGCTCGCCATCGAGTGCAGCCTTCCTGAACGCATACGACGCGCAAAAGGGCTAAGAGTAACCCAAAAAGGATAGACAATAATCTCATACACGTCCAGTTAGCGAGGCATTGATTTATCCATCCACCAAAGAAAGCTCAATACTCATCTGTCTCTTTCAGGATCCCCACCCGCAAAATATTTCCTCTGTCTAAGGCCATGAAACTCTTTTGCAACCGTAACAATACACCCACTTGTAGCAGGATCTTGTTCAAACAGATATCTTCCTGCTTAGCCCAGCATTCAAATACTATTCGCACTTTACTGAATTTATTCGGATTTAGCACTAGGTGGTGGGGTGCGTACCACCGGCAAAGATCCTCATCCTTACTGGTGCCAACTTTTGATATATAGCCTTCGGTCACATGTGACTTGATAATCTCGTTATATTTACGTACCAATTAAGCATCATGGAAGTCTTACCTAATAAATTCAGAGGTTTCTGAGTCATCCATCGTTTATCACGAAGGCTCAAACTGTCAGATCTTCACGGCAAGCCAATTTCATACTGACCATACTTGAGCATAACGTTGGACTCTACAGTACGCGTAGCTTATTAATCATCACAGCAGTTAACCGCCTCATCATAAAATCCGGACCCGACACACTATGTTAAACACGCGCTGAACAGATCGTCCTAGCTGAGCACTTTTAAGCAATGAACTTCAGCCTTACTGTTTGCTGACAGTGGCATGGTACATCACAAATTGCAAACCAAGATGGGCTTCACGGCGTATGGCTGGCATCTACCCTCGCCCGCTGCTCTGTTGCCAAATATGCATCCGGCACAATGCTGCTTAATAACAAGCTGACTTTATCTTCCCTAACGATGTGACATGTGAAGCAGCCAAGTGAAGCTAACGATGAAAGTCCTTCTCGGATATGTCTTTTGCTTGATAAAACGGAAGACCCTTGACAGTAAAGACCTTGTTGACCCTAATATTACCTCCACCATCCAATGAATCAACTTCTAAACAGAGCGTTTGACATTTATTGGTAGCCGTCTTATCCACTGTACAGGGGTCGGGGTTAGTTTGCATTCTAGGAGCCATAATCGCTCAGCTAGACTACTCTATGAGTGGGGTATCAAAGCCGTTATTTAGAAAGGCATACGTTTCAGTTGTTCCGACTGGCCCGAGTAACCGGACAGGTGTAGTGAGATCACCTTCGACGTCCCTAAAATCCTAAACTCCCTTAGACGTGAGAGTTGCCTTCCCAGTACCACCGCGTCAGTTCACATTACCTCGTGAATGTAAATTTACTACAAACCACTAACATCAAGGTTAGTGTGTTGGCGTAAGTATCGCAGTTTTGCTCATAGCTGTATAAAGAATCTGCGCCATCTCCACCATTGTAGGCTGCATTCACTAGGATAACAGTGTTTCAGCTACAACCGTTGGGAACGCCGCTCAACTAGTGTTGTGATCCAAGAACGCGGATGGCACAAGGGTTATTTATTCGACAGAGCAATACACGGGTTAAGCATGTAAACCAAACCTGTCACAAAACCACTCATTTGCATGCAGTATTCGGCCTCAGATTGTCTTGGCTCCCACAGAAATATCAGTGCTCAGCTCCATTGAGTAGCAGGGACCGTTATGAGTGATGATGCACTTTGATTATCCTTCCTACAGTCTTCTTGTGGCTTGTACGTTGTCCAAAAATACGCCCTGCACCTGCTACTGAATAGCCGCGGTATAAGTAGTATAATACGATCGCTGAACTCCACTGCACTAGTATGACACTTGTTTGAATCCTGAAGGTCAACCGAAAGCCTGTCGGCAGTCGAAAATTCATCATCACGTATCAGCCCCGATAGGCCGATATCCAACTACCTCTTCTCAGTAAAGTTCCTTCGTGTCCGCTACCTTCCTCACCAATCAGCAGCATGGATGAACCGGTTCGGATCTTCTGACAACTACGCTCCCACCATCGATCACTATCCGTTCTGTCTTGAGCCTGACCAGGCCAAGGATGGCTGGTCCCAGTTATCCTCGTCAGAATCAAAGAGTTGTCACAGCATCCTTCTAGGGAGGAGCTGTGTACCGATCTGGAAGTTTCACTGGACTGCCCGCTGCATGATGTATAAAATAGCCCCGGTGGAGCAAACACATGGCCGACTCCGAGGTGTTGGCCATCATCTGGCTAACAGTCAGCCACACAAAAAACAAATCGGACGGGAATAGAAATTGTTAATTACCATGCTAATTCTGGTAGTTAAACGCATGTTAAAACGTTCCTAAATCATGTTATCGTATTTACATCATTTCACTAACACACGTTCCAGACCACCGCAATTTTGTGCATGCTCATTTCTATCCGTGCTTCCAGCGCACGCGCGTTTGCAGCTCCATTATTTTCGTGCGTAGTGAGTGCGGTTGTGTTGTGTCGTTTGCAGTCTATCGTCGCTCACAGTTTCGTTAAAAACTTTGTAAATGCAACCTGTCGAGGAAGAACCCAATTCCCCGAAGATACCGTTTTATTCGCCATCACAATGGCTTAACTCACTACTGGTTGTAGTGACCTTCATAGTCGGCACGGTCATGTGCCACCCATCACGTGCGTTCACAACCTTTGTGCCAAATTCTGGCGCCCCGCACACACGCACGCCCTTTAACTGAGATGTCATTGTACTGTCTGGATCTTTCACTGGTTCACTTCTGCCCCTGGTTTCTTATTGGTCACAAACCCTTTAAATGTGGTCTAGTTTGTGACCGTCCTGTCTTTGGATTGAGTGACATAAAGTAGCTCTGTCCGGAGGCCAGTCTTCTTTCTGTGTTCGTACGTTAGCATTGGGTGGTTGAGTTGGCCGGGAAGATGCGTATTAATCTTGCATATTTCGTAGTCCGTCGTTCATAACCGTTGAACGTCGTTCCGTTATCTACCTTTCCACTAAACGTTATTCCGTTGTCTATTTTACGCGCCCGTAGGCCGCATATCAAGTTACAACAGCAACTGTGAGTTTTAAAACTTATGGTGGCATATTATACCTAAACTATTAATAAAGTTCTCATGGTGTATGCCGTACGATTGCTCGTTTGTATACCACGTGGCGATGTGATGCGAATTCTAACCAAAAACTCCTCAGGTTTACTAGCTCGTTGACGGCCGGTCTCCGGTCTCCCTAGCGTGTCGGTGCCATTTATAGCTTTATAAGAGACCTGTATACTTCATGGAATAAATATTCGGTAGCTATTCTCAGCGACTATTTTACATTGAACCTCTGGTAAATTCGTACCTTGGAAATGGCTTAGTGTGTCGTGCACTAAAGTGTAATGACGGAGTGATCAAGCGTACATGAAATCGAGATATATATGAACAAAAGTCCTTCGATATGAAGTAAGGGAAAGTAAGAAAACTTGTTTGAGGACAAGCTTCCACATGTCAACGATATCAAAGTTTAGCGATACATCAAGATTAAGTTTCGTAGGAAGAAACGGTTTACGGAACGCATAACTTGAATGGTCGTGTTGTAACGCACCGTGCTGCCGTGCTGTCGGCGCGATTTCAGTTTTCGTTTGTTTAAGTCGTCTGTTTGGATGACTGGGCCTTTCACTCATGCTTGTTTCTGTTGTTTCGTTTTAGAGCACTGACGTCGGAACCTTTACTTAAAAAAAAAACCGCTGTCCTCAGATGTCTCCACGTTGCTGAAAGTTGGGTTACCAATGTAACGGGTACGTGTAGCCAGAAAATCTGGCTTGTCTGTTACACAACGATAGTCCTGTGGATGGAAACAGTAGGAACAAACGTGAGCCAAAGGCCCGATAAGACGTGCACACAACTTACACAATCAAAAAGCAAAATGGTGTCGTCAACATGATGACACGGTGCGTTGCAGTGTCAGTCTATGCAAGAAAGGCTGACAGTCACTACAAAAAGACTTCCAGTGTAAGAAGGAGAAGAAGGATCAACGAGAGGGGAATACATAAAAACAGGAACAACCGCTAAACACTCAACGCAAACAGCTACTTTGACAGGTCTTTGGTTGGCATATCTGTGAGCAAAGCACTCGCCCAGTGCAGTAATCTTACGGGCGAGAAGGGAGCTATGGACTAAGCCTCGCTCGGGCATTCGGGGGGCCATGGAAACTTCCATAGATGCGAATTATGATTTATAGGTAATATTAGCACCAACTTAATTTTTAATTCAGTTTATTGTATTCTGGGTACTTACTGTAACCCCGAAGAACGGTGCTGTAACCTGTTTTCAATGACTGCCTTTCAGGTCAACAGAAATCCAATAACATCGAAACAGACAAACTGACTGGATCCGAGTAGCCTGGGCCTCCAACCTCGAACCCGTTAACAAATCGCCGGAAAAATTGATGTTCCTCCACCTACCAATAGCTCCATCTGCTAGTTACAGTTTCTGTTATCTAGCTAGCTCAACACTGAAATATAGCTAATCCAGAAATGAAACAGATGTAATGTGATGGCTCCAGAAATACAGAAATGAAGCAATTAACTTAGCTCAATTCCAGAGCTATCTTCGACGCAGCATTAATAACAACCGAACTGAGCAAAGCAGGTTTTTTTTATCTCTGAAGCGCAGTTGTACAACTTGTTGTCAACACTATAATAAAACAACAGTAATGAGAAATAGGTTTAGTGGCAATCACCACATCCGTCTCAATTCAAATGAAAGTACCAGTGGTGACGTTGCTTCTTTTTCACACATTCAGAATTTCTTGTCAGCGACTGTTCGATTGCAGATACTCCTTCAGTAAATGACTTTAGGTCTGAAACAGACTCAGAAACGGAACTTTCAGTCTCAAAAGATTTAATAGACACTGCAAGAGAGAGTTTCAAAATCTTCGTGCACTTAAGACCGATAATAGACGGGCCAGACTCAATAACAAAAAATTAACATGAATAAGTGCTGAACTGCACATCTCTGAGTGAAAGTTCACTTTCGTAAAGAATAGGTAAAGTCTGTCCAGTAATACGCTTAACAGACATATTAGCAGGTTTCAAGATAACAGAAGGTTCCAACCGCTTCACGCAAACGACAGAAATAAAAGATTCAATACTATCAGTGTCAACAATGAAGGAATGTTGGGGACCACTGTTAACAGCCAACAATTGTGTTATATGGTGCGTGGAATCAACAGAATCAGAAGAAATCACAGTAGAAACAATGGCTTGAAAGTCAGCACTCAAATTATTATCGTCACAACTGGAATGTGTAAAAGAAGACTCTGAACTATGGCAAACGAATTGAATGTGCTCGATTTTACCACACGTTTAGCACTTAGCTTTACGAAGTCCATCAGTCAATCGAGATTGTTTGTTACCACATGACCTACAGCTGTTTCATCGCCAGGTGCGGGTTGATTATTATCAATTGCATTCTGAATATCTACTTTTTCAGACAACGACCTTTATTGACGTTCTGGTCGTCTCACATTGTTGTATACGATCATCATTTCATCTTCCACAGCAGCTTTGCCATTTTGATACTGTTCACATAATGTTCTATATGACTGGAATGTGGAATTCGGAGGCAGTGAAAGCTTCGGTTGTAGATCGCATACATTTATTTCGGCGATCAAACGGTTACGAAGTTGAGTTTGCAATTAATCTTCGAAATTACACCGAACTGTTCGAGTCTGAATTTCGAGGATGAACTGTCTGACATCCTGGTTTTCTTTCCTCATGAGCATATGAAATTTATCTCGTTCAGCTGCTTCAACATTTACAGGTTAGACATGTAAAAGCAGTAGCTTCTTCAGGAATTCGTACGGAAGGGAAATTGGTGAATCAGGAAATGACAAGTTTTTGATCAAGCTCTATGCATCTTTGCCAATTGCGGTGAAGAAGTGAGCAACTTCCTTTTCTGCTTTCAAATCTTTGCTTGTGAGGCACCATATTTCGAAGCGTTCTAAATAGTCATCAGTTTCTCCCGACGACTGATAAATATTGGAAATTTCAGGTGAACGGTAATCCATCGTAAGAAGTTACGGACGTCCGCGACCTCAATTGTGATGGTTGCAGAAATACATAAATGAAGTAACTGACTTAGTCCAACTCCAAGGCTAGCTTCAACACAGTAGTAATAACAACGGAACTAAGCAAAGCAGGTGTTTTATCTCTCAAATGTAACTGTACAGCTTATGTTGTACAATGATAATTATAGTCAACAGTGTAGTAAAACAGCAATAATGAGAAATAGGTTTAGTGGCAATTACAAATGATGTAATTAATCGGCACGATATATTCTGCACAAAACAGCCTGACTGAAGTTTATTTATATACTATTTTTGTCGGCCTACTTATGCGCTGAACACAAATCTCCTCGTAGACGATTAAAACTATGTTACCAGGGGAACGATTGCATCTGCATTTCTGTGATTAATAACAACCCTTTGCCCCAAGTCACCCTTTTCTTTCATTTAGAAGAGACACAATTAAGAGATACTTGTGGTACAGGTGGATTCAAACCAGTGACGGAAACAGCATGCCAAGATACTGCATACATTCCACCAGCTAGGTTAAGAGGCCACAGTGGGAGATATGAAGTTCCAGATTTGGGATTAGTTAATAATCGAACCCACTGTATTATACGGAGTCCGTTAAGTGATCAACCGTACTTCAGTGTCATTGACAAATTTCAGTGCGAACCGTTTAATTCGTTCGAAAATACCCACTGAAGTCATGAGAACGACAAAGTAGTGAACAAAACTTGTTTTTCGTGTTTGATCACCAAGCTAATTGCAACACAATAGATATGAAAATAGTAAGTACGTTGAGTCAGAAAAACGGTCAATGGACCGCGTTTTTGTTATCAGTTAAGCAATCACTGTTCCAGATCGTGGGCTTGATTGATTATGGGTCAGGGGAGATTACGTGTACGCACGAACTCTTTCTGAGCGCAAAGCTCGGAGTTACGCAGTTGGATACTAAAGGCCTCGGCAAAGGATCGATCCCTTGGCATTCGGTAGACAATCTGAAAAGCACCTTTCTTACTGACAGAATGATTGGTGTCGGTCAACTGAGCAACATTCACCCTTGAAACCGTTTTAGTCATATTACTGTTCAACCACGTAGGACGATGTTCACATACTCCATCAGACAATCGTATTGTAGTACGACCAACGTATGATGCTCAACCCCAGTAAACAAATGAGTGCACAGAACAGGTCGCTGTGGAACACGGAAAATTATCTTTCAGATGCGACATGATAACGGATGTTGTAGGGAAACCGACACACAACTGAACGGCAGGTTAGGCTGTTTCGACTGACTTTCAGAGCTTTCTTGGAATACCTGTTTAAGAAGTCTCATTTAAACAGTCACTTCTCTTTGTTGCGATTTTCATGTCAATTTCGTGACAATTGCGCAAAAATGAGTAACCTTAATGGCTCTGAATAGGAGAGTACGCTGTTGTAATGTGCAGTTGACGGAGAAAGATTCTAACAAACGCTTGAGTTTCTAGACGTATATGTGAACATATGAAAAGACAGTATGCCCGGGTGAACTTGGTAAACCGTGTTAATAAAAGTCAGTTTCGATAACTCGGTTGATCACGAGCTAAGAATATAGTGCTTCAATATATCGCTTCACGTGCAGTAGAGATCATCTCAAGAATTAGTTGCGAAAATGCTCGGGTTGTAGGGAGGCAATCTGTTAAACAATTTTCATTCAATGAAATTGCTATCGCCCACTGAAATCGTCTTGCATGTCGACTCTTTAGGAGTAACCTACTACTGGCTACCATGAAAATATTTTTGAAAAATATTAATACCACAAGAAAACCATTATAGTCTAATAACAGTATATCTTTAAGTACAACAAAAATACTATGTATTGTGCTGCTTGTTTGTATGAGAGTACACTGGTCGCGTGATAAGATGCTACCCGAAAGGAATAGAGAAGTACATGCAACCTAACCTTGGTTGGCAAGGAACGTCGGTTAGTAATTATGACCGCCCATGCCACACATAGTCCTGATGTCAACAAATGTAGTTAGTTCACCAACAAAGGTGGAATATGCATGTATCACGAGATGTTAATATTTCCTCTATTCACTTCAGTCACAAACGTAAAACATTAGAATATATAGGACATGCGGATAACAACAGTAATAGAAACAGTCAACCATTGGGTTTACATAAAAAAACGACTGTCATCAATTTTAGGACAGAAAAACCGCATGAGTCAACGGTTTATGCATACACACAGGGCTGGACGGCAAGTATTGACTAATGTTGCTTCGAGGAAAGCAAACAAATTCGGATTCCGATTGCGCGACAATACTTGAAACTCGTTGATGAGTAAATTGTCTAGAAAAAATAAACTATGGCTTACTTCTTGTTCATAAGAAACAGGAAGATTAAGATGGACGGAATTAAAAATATTTAAAAATGAAACAAAAAGAATACCAGCAGTAAAAGTCGAACTGTCATCTACATATCATCTATAGAGGCTGGCACCATCTATAGCAATAAATAATTGTAATCAAGTCATCCCTAAAATACATCAGCAAGTTTTGGGTCAGATAGACTACCCACTGCTACCCCCCCCAACTTATTTATAAGACGATCCTGCAAAATA
>LUCH01001037.1:11844-36658 GCA_013368495.1 Paragonimus heterotremus
ATTCTAATGTTTTACGTTTGTGACTGAAGTGAATAGAGGAAATATTAACATCTCGTGATATATGTCTTCTGTGGTTGTTGGTGTTCCGGATCAATGGTACTCAATGTTTCAAATTGTATTTCATTCACTCAAGCATTTCAATTCACTACACATTCGCCATTAATCACTTTTACATACTTTGCCGACAGTTCTCTCCGATGAATCAATGGTAATTTTAATTTTTATCTGCAAGCGAATCTTCTTCGGCGCATGACACCTTCGCTTTGTTCCCGCAGCACTAGTTCGATCTATATATAATATATAGTCATTCAACAACTCCTTATTTAGTTTTCGCCAATGTTGTAAACTCTACCGGTTAATCAGGATGTTTCAGTTTGACAGTAATTTCATAAGTTTTACAGTTTTTACCAAAACATGTTTCCTTGTTATCATGACAGGTTTGGAAGCTACGTATGTGATCACGTTTATTTGGGAGAGCACGTGGAAGATACTTCTTGATAACTACCGGAGATTAGGTAGGAATGATAGTATGGAAACAGATATATTGCAGTTATATTTTGGGAAGAAAACATATGATTTTTGTCAGAATGTTTTGTAAAGATTCCCTCAGAGTGAACACGGTTTTTTAAATTTTATTTTTCCATGCTTAATCGTCTCGAGAACTACACATCCAAGATTAGCAACTGAACATTGGTTTATCTGGATAACTTTCTATAACTACATTAGGGTGTCATTTTTTTCGACACAGTAATGTGTCACCTGCCTTATAAAATAGTGCATCATTTGTGTACGGATAATTGAAGTTTAAGTCTGTTTTGTGTTGGTCAGTTGTATTTGAAAATGAATATGCCACACACGTGACATACAGTAATGTCTACAGGTCGACGGACGGTTGAATTTAGGTCGATATAAGGTGCTTCATCCGGTGTTTATGTAACTAATGTCATATGGAGTCTATTTAGGTATACTAATCAATATTAGTTTATCAACCGGTTCTGTCAAACGAACAAATGTGGTTGAAAATTTCAGTTCTTTGTTACCAAGATTATCCTGTAATTATGATTCATGCTACGAAGTTTAATGTTTGAACTGTATTGTCCCCAATGACAACCTTCGACGCAAATCAAGTTAACATTTTAAGGGAGATCAGGGCCAATTTCGGAATGGTGTAAGTTTATATATTCGTAGAATCGTTGAGTCGGTTAACTTTCGTAGTTCATTTTGCGCTGAACTGTAAATGACCGAAGCTGTGACTGACGCTATAGTGCATCCAGAGCATATTGGGATCTTTCCCGATCGAAGATCCTTATTCATTTGATGAAATTTTTCCCACTTTCCGAGAACGCTAACGTCAGTAATACATTCTGAGATGAAGTTAAGAAAGGCGCTAACCAAATGGCCGACATGGCCAGGATTATGATTCACATGCATGCATTCCCAAAAGTTCTGTCAAATATGTTTTAGCGTTCGGTCTATGATAGAGGACCGAGTTGACTGAGGGAGGTTAGTTCAGTGATCAACATGTAATTTTTTCTGTTTAAACAACAGACAAAACTTCGGCACATTTTTGCAGTTAGATGTTTCTGTCAGCATAAGCCATAGCTGACTCTCAAGCAACCCCACTTACATCATCTCACTGGAATGACTCCGATTCCAGATCACAAGGGGGTGTTTAGTTTAAGGAGGTTTCACTCTGTGTATAACTTAAAAATATCAGGTGAAAAATATAACATTCTATGCATTTAAACGAGTAACATTCATCAAATCACTTGCGTTAATAGGGTAAGAATATAGTGAAAAGAGGGCGGTACCCGTCACAATGAGCATTACTCATACGGTTTATGTTTGCTTGTATTTATTCTGTCTTACATAATGTAAGGTCCCTCGTACGGTGGTCAACAAGGTTGCTTACAGAAACGTGCCCGGGGGAAAATTTCATGTTACAGCGTGGCTACACGATGATGGAGAGCTCTAACTAGAGCAAAACTCGGATCCTGTGTTTCTTTTCCAAAGGGGCTGACCAAAACATCTATGGAACTGCAAGAGTCACGAACAATTTTGTGAGTGATGTAAACCTTACGAGAGTGAAACTGCTGGTAACTTGAGGGAGAAACTAGCTGTGCAATGAAGTTACTCGCTCACTCTAATAAATAAACAGTATGCAGGGGAAGTAGAGCTTTAGATTTAGATGAATCATAATCAATCTGATTGAACAAATGCTATGTGGGCGAATTTATTAAGCAACGTTTTAACAAACCAAAGCAGACTTTCTCCCAACAAAAACGAACAGAAACAGCATTTGCTGAATCTAGCATCATTTATGAATCCTCCTATGAGTGCCGGGCCAGACCGGATCAACGAACACACTTCAGTTTGGGTCTGCAGAATGCTGATGGATACCATAAAGTTTCGATCAGGTAACAGTCAGACAAGTCGTGAAAAACTGACACCATAAATCGTTCAATATTCGTTAGCTTGTCGACTTCCAATGAGCCCGAGAAGGTTATTCGAAAACTTTGCATAACACAAAACGAAGGCTTATTTTCTCTGCAAAGGTAGTAACAATTAACAAATGGATGTCACCCTTTTAAGTACAGAAAGACGTTCAGCAGTTCCAGATCGTCCTGGTGGTTGGTACGCATTGATTTGTTTGTGGTTAATGATTTTGTTGTTTAGGGTAACAAGATACACTGAACTTCGTAGTGTAAACCCGCATACTGCAGCATTTATTTGACGAGATTCACCGAACGTGCTGGAGAGATACATTATGTATAGACTGTTTCTGGCCAAGTTTTGAGTCTCAATACAACGACTAAAAGACATGTCGGAAAGAAAATTGGTTTATATACCCTCACCGGCACCCCATAAATTTGCGTGAAATATTGCCAACTTCAGTTTAAGTTATCATAGAGCCTTACGTAGCGGCTGTCTTCTCAGTGACTAACGACTTGCAGAAGTGACCGCTTTGACTGCCTTAACTCGGAAATTCCCTAAATCTCACAATACTCTGAAAATATAACGGAGCTATCGGTAACGAAAAATGTAAAGTTTCAGGGACTCACTAAATGATCTGCAGATTTGATGGATTTGGGACATTAAACTGAAAATAACAGTGGTAATTACAACGAAAATTGCAACCTGAGTGCAGCAGTGGGCAGTGTGCATTTGTGATTCCGGACGCTTCTTACTGCGTTGGTCAAGTAGTGATCTAATTGTGGAGTGACTGTCTTCAGCATTCTGTTCACAGTCTGTCTTGCTTTCTCCGCAAAAGCAACTCTTAAAATGAGCAGCAGCCGCATCAGGAGCTCAAGTGCAAGTGACAAATATTCTCGTAATGTGTCCGAAATTCTAGTACTTGATTTTCAGAGTCGCGATCTTGTTCGTTTTGTTTCGTTCGTGTTAAAACATGAAAAATGACAACGGACATTTTCAGAAAGGCAGAAGTTTCAGTGGTGTAGTTCAGATCTCAGCGACTGTTTGTAACATTACACATCTGAACAAGAAGTTGTGTGAAGCAGAACTTGTTAATACCTGTTTCCTTCCAACCATACTATGTGAAAGAAAGTGAGTGTTTCAGGACGTCAACCCGAAACATAAGACCAAAGCCAAGGTACGGGACTTGGTTGATAGAACATTCTCTCGTCTATTCACAAATAGTTTTTCGTTCAGTCCAGCAAGTTCCTTAGTGCTGTGTTATTTGTCGTTCGTTACAAATTGAAAAGTGTGCTGGTTGACTAAAGCTTACGGTTCCTGTGAGCGTCCCAGTCGGCCTACAGAAACAACACAAAGTTGATGAAAATGTATTGCGAAAACAACATGAATGAGAACCGAAAGACCATTATCTTCTAAGCAAATACTTTGGCACAGTTCGAGTGGTGTCAAGAGTTTTCCCAACTCAAACCAAAAATAAGAATTACATTATCAAACAATACCTTGTTTCAAGTCCATGAAGAAAAATATGAGTGTCATTATCAAGCTGACAAATGCTATCCATGCGGCCGAAAGCAGCCATGCTCCCGTATAAACAACCAGATCCTTGTAACTGACTCCCGTAGCGATTGCAAAGCAGATGACTGTAAACATAAAAGACGCAATAATTCAATAATGACTACTGGTTTAACGAGAACAATGATTTTATCGTATCAAAATTCATACTTGCCGTTTGTTACGAATGGGTTCATTTTACCTTTTCGCATAACACTTTAAATGATCATTTTCTTCACAACAATAAAGGTATTTCATGTTTTACTTACGAATCAATATGAACAAGACAATGGGTTCCGTTTGACAAATTCAGTGCAAATTACATGCATCGCTCAGCTGGTTCAATGAAGTTCGTGGATTCAAACTAACTGAGAAGTTCCGGATCGCGAGGTAATCGATTGGAGTAAACAGGACAGTTACTGTGTCTACTTTTGAGATGGCTGGGAAATCGGAACTCTAGGTTTCGGATGAGCGTTTAGATATGATTCAGCAGCCATGCCTTATTTGAAGTTACTGGCGTTGTCGTTAACCCACTAGTCTCACAAACATGACAGTCGGAGTGCAAATTCCGGCTTGGACAAGGGCATACTCTACTGAAGAGCTCTAATAAGAACTAAAATCGAGTCTAGTGCTTCCTTACAAGGTGGGCCGACCGAAAGGCTTATCTGAATGTGGATGGTGTTCAATTTGAAGTAGTCGAAAATCCGCGAAGTTCAATGTAAATGTCAGAGATTTTTCCGAATTTCTTATCACATATTGAAACAGACGTAGATCGACTAGAACATATAATCTGGTTTTATTCTGTTGGATTAAAACCCTCAAACAATTCAACTTCAGTTTGATGTATGGTTGCTTTTCATAAACTGTATGGATTATCTTTCAAAACAAAAACTTCCAAGGTGTTCATAAGCGGGTAGCGTGATTTAAGTGCAAGGTTGGTGCTGATTTATAATCGATAAAGTTAAAGACAGTGATTTTAATTGTTTGTTTCGCTCCGAATGATACCTTTCGTACATACATCGTGTCATTGTAATAAATGTAAGTCTTTAAGATTTCGTCATCCGATTCGTAGTTGTAAGGAGTAGAAATGACCACAATGAATTAAAATCTCATCTTAAACGCTCACAAGTAAATGATTCAGCCAGTAGTCTATAAGAATGCGGAATGCGTTTTTTCTGGGAACACCCATAAGCCGCTCTCTGATCACAGTTTAACATGTATGCAATTGTGATTCCTACCAGTAGGACAAATGGCTGTCTAAATCCCACTTGTTGTTGTTAGTTTTCTTTTGTACAGAAAACCTCATTGTGCCTACAATGAGACAGTCGTCGATAAGCGAGACAAAGGAGAGTATCCATCAGCCTGGCTAAGAACTGAAGTGTGGAATTTCATAGCAAGCGTGATTGTCGCTTAGTTATCCTATAGGAATCTTAAAGTAAAACTGAGTTGTTAACAGCTGAAAATAACATTCTGTCAAAACTATAGGTTGTAGGGCAACTTCAAGAACACTTGTTGAATGGACAAATACCTGGAACTTAGTAGTCAGCTGGGGAAAATCAACAGGGAACTCATCCGAATGAGAATAGCCCCAAAAGTACATTAAACATCTACGCCAGATCTTTTGCATGGACATCTTTTTGCTCTATAAGGCTGTTCGTTGGCAAGCGGATATTTTAGACCACATCCACAGTGCTGTCTATACGTTGTCCGAAATATTCCTTTGAATTGGAAGAAATTTTCGGACGCGTTTCAGTCGGTCATCAATTGTTGTATTCCACGGCTGTTGATTCCCATTTTACAAATGCTACTCTTCTTGAGATGGTTAGATGTTTATGCCATTAGATCTGTATTCACAGCTTTGATATGCGCTCCATTTGAACACCTTAAAGGCTTAGTTTTATTTTGCAAAAGATGTAATTGTAACTTTAAAGGACTTGTCTGTAGACAGACAGGCAGTGACGCCATAGGTTGTCCGTTAAGGTTAGCGCTACTGGACATCTTGAAAACAAGTGAAGGGCAAGTATCGGGTATTATAACCAAAACAATAGGGTACAAAAGATGCGTCGCTATTATTTCGAGTTTCATTGATATATATTGTTTCGATATGTTTTTCAGCTATCCTGACAATATTTTCAGCTCACAAATTGAAATTGAATAACGGTTGAACTGTTTTAGTGTGTTGTTTGCTGAAAACGCAGTTGGCATTTGACAGCATTCATTCACTAAAGCAACATGGGGAAGTCATCGTCTTCAGTTTTCCAGCTATGCTCCGATTGCACACAAACGTGGTCCAGTCAAAACCCTAGGTTTCAGGGTCAACCAAATTTGCACCTCTGATAAACTACTGGTAGAACGAGAGTTACTGACATAAAATCTAGTAGTAAACGGCTACCCGAAAATACGTGGAAGTTCATAATAACGTGAAGAAAACCAT
This sequence comes from Paragonimus heterotremus, assembly GCA_013368495.1. Classification (NCBI taxonomy): domain Eukaryota; kingdom Metazoa; phylum Platyhelminthes; class Trematoda; order Plagiorchiida; family Troglotrematidae; genus Paragonimus; species Paragonimus heterotremus. Next base: position 18,263 of record LUCH01001037.1, read on the forward strand.
TAAGCCTATTCGGGCGGTTAAGAAGTATGTTATATTTCTATTTTTGCGATTCACTGGGGACAATACGTTGAAAGATACGGTGCTGTAAGTTGAACTGCCGCAACTGCGCAGTTCATTTTAGTTCAAAGCACAAGTACTCTACAATAACAAATGCATTTCTCCCGACTATTCTGTCTTCAACGTTGTGAGCCAGTTCATTTGCAGTTGCAGCAGCCTTTACATGGATAGAGCAGATCTAAAACTGTTATAGTTAGCAAATGAACGTATCTGATGACACAAATGATAACACAACAGACTCGACTGTATGTGCAGGCTGTTTGAAATCCCATGTCATCGATGGTTAAACATCTCATAATAACAATTCAGGATGACCCAGTCAGTTCTCTCAGTATGGTGTTCTGCAATCGAAGCCCGAATTAACCGTCCATGAGAATACGATAGCTGAGATCAATTGTGGATGACGTTCAATCTATATGAAAACATCTCATTGTCTGTCCAAACAAAAACTAGAGATTTCGTTAGTTGATAACGCAGAAAACGAAAATGTGCTAGTTCGCCGTGTACATATTCATTATTCTGAGAGTGAGATCCTGACTTCTTGGGTTTGCAGCTTTTCTATCCTTATAAAACTACAGAACTAACAGTTCGAATGGTCGTTATTGTTTTCATGCTCACACGTCCCTGTATGATCTGGTCAACCATGTTCCTCGTATGATGAGTTTTCGACCTCAGAGTGTTGATTTACTTGTGAGAGAAGATACCTCGGAAACACTTAACAGTTTTTCAATTTTCTACTTATGCTATCGTTACTACCATAAGTCTGCCCTGAGATGGACCATGTTCAGCCATCTACTGGGGTGAATGTAAGCTAGTAAGAAGAAATGCCATTTGTAATCTGATATATTTTTATGCCTACATTGATGAATTAACTGGACAGACAAATGTCAATGTACGCGAAAATACCTGAAAGACTTTGCTACCTTAGGAATATTTCAATTGTATACAGTATGTTGCAAAACTTGTGAAATATTTTTATCACATCTCTTGAGGACACTTTGGCACATGTGCGTTATGGCTTGCAGAACGTACGAGCACAATCGTGCAGTTCTGCTGTCAAACAACAACAAACAATAATTATGGTTCCTATTTAAAAGTGTTCTCGAAATGTTTCGGAAACTGTCAACTTGTTAAGCAAATAGATAAAGAAATAACAAACACTCCATGTATGTCTGTATAAATAAAGGCAAGCCTATTTATATGACAATTGTAATTGAAGAAAACATATTTACTATAATCTGTGTGCGATGAGAATATGGTAAAAGATTTTTTATGCGGAATTCGTCGCACGTTTAGAATAAATAAAGTAAGCCAGATCAAATTAGGAGGTAACTCAAGATGTAGCGTTTGAGCATTTTCGAAGCATTTTGAGATCATTTTTACATATAACCGTAAAGAGGATACACATTCACATCGGGTTATTGTAGCGTATTGCTATATTGCTGCGGAATGTTTTTGGAACAATTATTAGTAAAAACCAAAGCCCGCGCAATAACTGCTAAGGCATACAACTTGTTCAGAACAACAAATAAGATGACTGACGTTTTTTGCTTCTACTGGGACGAAAGCACTTTTTTTCGAGTTTTTCACGGAACTAAAATGTTGACTCGAACCTAAGTGCGGAATTATAATATAGTTAACTAAGACTTTAATGTGCGTTTAGTCCGTTCCTCCTTAAACCTAGCCGGGAGAAACTGTGGCTCGAGCCTCCACTCACCTTTGCACTGATAATCAGCATTGTAGATATTAGTCATTAGATAAGGGAACAACTTGACTTAAACAGAAGAGCTGAATACAAGTGCATCATTGACTGCGATCCGTTGAGTTGTCCAAAGGGGGAAACATGGCAGTCAGCCCGAGATTCCCAAACATGTAACCGCTATCTGTCGACTTTGCCCAATCTGGTAAACAAGAATTTCACATTTTATGACCACGTCGTTGCCCGAAAACTTCATACGTTTGCCGAGTTTGCGGTCGAACCGAATAACACCATGCGAAGTAAACTATCCACCGACATGTGTAACACGTGACCTAACCACCACAGACTGTGCACTGTAGTATTTGTCAGCTGACCATGTATCTGCAGTTTGATAAAATGCACGGTGGCAAAAGGTTGCGTTGTTGACGCAGTAAGACCAATTGATGTGAGTTCCTTGGCGATAAGGGCGATGATCAGTGTAACCTAATCTGCCGGTGCGATCGTCAACAAGAGGTAATGTTTTTGAACCGTACGGCAGAATGGTACACACATAAACACTAAATGTCTGTCCTGTCAGCTGACGTCGCACTTTTTTTCGATGCCCCAGATGGCATAGTTTGCCGTCTGTCGAATCCATTACTCTCTCTGTTATTGCCCTAGCATAAGCACAGGCAAGCGAAATGATGCTAATCAACTGGCTGTGTCGGTTCACTGTCTGTATGGACTGCCTTCAGTTACCGACGTGAAGGTGGAAATAACACAATTTTATAGTGGTACTGGGTATTTGAAGAGATAAAACAAATAACGAAACAGTAGGTTGTTAAATCAGTCAAGTGAGGTACTAACAACAAACCAATCATTAACCATGGAGTAAACATCAGACAGACTGGCTGTTTGAACCCTTATATATTTATCAGGAGGAAGTATGTAACATCTTGTCTCTTAAGTCGATTTGCTCTTTCCAAATTTACTTTTTTTAGATGACATTAAGCAACAGCTGCACTTTGGACAATGCCCACACATTTTCATAACTTCCCTACTCCGATGAAATTTGCTGATAGACCAATCCAGAGGACATTGAAGACCAGTGTAGTGTTCTTTATGGAGTGCACGTAAGCATCCATGTCGGTACTTATAAGCCCACCCTTATTTTGTTTAACAAGGGGGTCGACGATCAATCTTTTGTCCCTCAAGCAGCACCAAACAAAATAGTTATAGCCAAATGCTTATACAAATGCGTTCGTGAGTGACGCCCAAATTCACAGGTTGTTTCAAAAGGTTAAACAATAAATACCCTGCCAAATTCACTAGGGAATCCACAGCTTAGGATTTCTCGGTCTTTTTGCATTCACGGAGTTCATCGAGCCATATTTTTAAGGAGCGGTCGCGGAGTTAGACGAGTATAATTTGGCTACTAAATCCAAACTGTAAAAATGTATGTAACGTGAATCAAGGTTAAATGACTACCAGATAACATATCCGAACTGTAACTGAGCCAGTGAGAAATGAACTACGGAAACAATTGGGTCCAATCCGTAGTAAAACTGCCTCAGAATGGAACACAAATCAAAACGGTGGAACTCACAAGTTACTCCGACAAAAACCACGAAAATAATTGGCAGAGTGAGGCCCTTGTTAAATTTATCAAACAGGATTAACACTTGTGAAATGACTGCCACAGCACCCGATAATAAGCCGATAATGCTGAAGGCTAGCGATATATCAAGTTGTTGTTGGAGGTTGGGGGCTGAAACAGGATAGAAGAGAACGAAGTGTAATCCTTTAGATAGAAATGTAAAATAGCGGATAAGTTAAGTCACTTGGTTCCATGCCAAACCATTGAGGCGTTTTCTCACAAAAATTAAAATATATTTAATGATTGCGGATTATTACCGGCATTAAAACTAGCAAGAAGGGAATGAAGCGTACCCAAACTTGACAACGAATGATCATAATTAATTTCAACAGTGTGATGCTGCAACATGTGAATACATCATTCTGGTTACCCACACTCGTGCTCATACATGATCAGTGTGAATATTTCACCTTCCGGTGAAAGTCATTCCACCTTGAGCATCACAAGGCTCCATCTTACATCTAGTGCGGTACGAGCTGTTCAGCAGTGAACCATTCTTTGTTTTTGGATCAACTACAGTGTTGCATATGGACAGCTCTAAAATATGGTGTTCTATGGTTTACTTAGCCGAAAACTCAAACACAGCTTAAAGGAACTCGGGAAACCAGGTAAAATAAGGTTCCCTCAGTTTCACGTTTTGAATTATTTGACCTTTCGAATAAGACAAGTCTACAGTAAATTACACAGGGATCAGTAGGAGTGTAACGTCTTAGACACAGAGAAAGAGCTTAGTACACACATTCTCTTCGGCTGGCTGATTTCTATGAACTGATTTTTCTATCTCCAAGCCAAAGTGATCCATATCCTAGAGTCGTTGAAACTGATAACATCGACCCATTCACACATGAACTCCGTGTACACGCAGGGTTAAAGGCAATCTGTTAGATGTCCGAGTCAATTCGATCTACTAGTCCAAACTAACTGGTGAACCAAGAATCACAAACCTCGTTACTTTGATTGCTGTGAGGAACAGTCGGAACTAGCAGGCGCGCACTGATTGAATCTGAATTGTGTAACAGGGCATGATTCCGTGTTGTTATCACCATTTCAGTTTTCGTTTGTGTACATGACTTACTGTACCTCTCGCTCATGCTTGTTTATGTTGTTATCTTCCACAACACTATCACCGGAACCTCTGCTTCAGAAGAACGCTGTTTTCCGGTGCATCCGCGTTGCCCATTGTTGGCCCAAAAATTTAACGGGCAATCTGTGTTAAAAAAAGGTCAGCTTGTGTGTTACAGTTACAACATAATATCCCACTGAGGTGTATATGATATCACAGTCCTTACGCACTATCGATAACCCGGTGAAAGCCTGATCGATTAATTAGTAATAAAGAATACTCCTACACCACTTTAGACAGGACACCCCATTGACGCAGTTTCCTGGTTTGTTAAATAGGGTTTTGTGTCTTTTCAGACTAATGACTTATAGGCTGTCATATCAGTCGTAAGCTTGAACGTAAGTGGGTTGACAACTATCCTGGACACAAGAAGATGGTTGTTATACACTTTAATTTTGGTGGGGTTAGGAGGAATAAATTAAACCTTGTAGCTGATCTTTGAATCATGCTTATCATGGTTTCCTGGCAGTCCACACCGGTCTTCGGCTGTCATCTAACGATGAGAAAGACGAATACAACAAAAGTCAGAAGGAACGGGACTTAGAACGAAAATACCCATGTGCAAAATCAAAAGTCAACATCAAGGTGATCATACCTCACAAAAGAACAACCGAGGTGTATGTGAAGGCTTAAAGAACCCGACAGGATGACTTCTTTTTTGCATTCTTTGTGTCGTTCTATTAACTATCTCTGATAAGTCAGCCGGCAAAATTAATACTATGCACACATGACTGAAGTGAATTAGACAGAAATACTCCTAATCTGATCAACTACCAAGTCCGTTGATCAGGAGGTCCTCAGCCTCGTAAGCGAAATCAGATAAAATTTACTGGTAGCCGCGTGCTTTTCATTATAACGGATTACAGACTGTCTGCAAATACAGTACGTCAATCTGCTGTACGGTTGATAAAACGCTCAGTATGGTAAAGGTTTGGTTTTCATTTTCAATATCTGGTTGAATCAGCCCAGTGTACATAAGCTCGAAATTATGTACGTGAGTTCGTTTGCTGCACGGTTGATCGTCATTCTGGGCATTTCGGTTGTAAGCATCTCACCACCAAACAAGTTGACATCATTCATGTAAACCGAAACTCACTACCTAATGATGGGTGATAATAGTTTATAATCTAATTGTCAAGTTCAGCAAACACCCAACCTAAAACCACCAGCCCGAGCTACCCGGTTCATCATTTCTATCATCGGTCACAAACATGCACAGACACAAAACGCCAGAGACTGTTCAGTGCTGCGAGACATTTACATGCATAACAGCGTCCATATATGAAAAACGGTTCTTTCTTCATAAATCCCTGCGCAAGTTGTGCTCCCGCTAACCGTTATATACGGACCATCTCTCTCACCTGATTCTACTTACCAGGTAACAGCTACCAAACTTTATATTTGCTCACCTGTTGAAACAACCTTTTGTATATATATGTGTGTAACCTTAAGACCGTTTACATTCAGCTTCACCACACCTCTTCCTTAATGGCCTTGTTTAGTTTTACGTTTGATTGTGACTGTCATGCTGTCTTGGGAAGAAAACTCCCCCTGATATGTGGTGATCATTTTATGTCGTGAGCTCCAAAGCAGCTTAATTAGTCATATAGTGTACGAATTGGAATGTCAATTACGTTTGATACATCTACTGTAACACTGGATTCGTAGTCGTTGGGAGTTGTGGACCAAACGCCACACACGACCATTTGAACTGCCTAAGCTTGTCCATACATGACCCGTCGATCCACTGGAATGCTCTACTTAAGTAGCTGTACGAAAACAACCACGCATGGTACGGTTTAATTGAGTAGAAAACAAAACCACGAAGAGGCGTGCAGTGACAGCAGCAAAATATTGTGAAGTGATGTCACAATAAAGTCACACTTGAAGGAATAAACCAGTAAAACCATCCAATATATTCCAAAAAGCGCAGTCATAATATACTGCATCTTTCTTGTCACATTATTTAGGAGAATTGTATGACATAATGCTATGGGGTTAGATTATACCCATTTTTTAAACATCAAACGAAGGAGATCTCCCTGTAAAGTGCAGTCAAAACTAACAGTCGCGCACAAGTCGAGTTGGAACTGTGTGACAAAGCGTGCTGCTCTGTCGTTGGCGCCGTTTTGGCTTCCTTCTGTGTAAGTCGTCTGTATGGCTTACTGGGCCTTTGACTCATGCTTGCATCTGTTGTCTCCTTTTACAGAACTGTCGTTGGAACCCTTACTTCAGAAGAACGCCATCTCCAGGTATCTCCACGTTGCACAAAGTTGGCTTACGAGTGTAAGAGATACACGAAGCCAGAACGTCTGACTTGAATGCTGCACCCACAGTGTCCACCACAGTGCTATGCCGCCAAACCCCGGATATACATTACTTCCGTCTCAAAGCACTTAGTAGGCATACGACGTGCGTCAAATGAAATTTAAAGCAAACATGGCAATCGCAATGTCTGTGGGAGCTGATACCCGGGCCACACTGCATGAACGAAAAATCCCAAAATGAATGTCTAACCAATGTGGTCTCAAAACGAACCATTGAATGAAAACAGATGACCTTCGATTTTTACAAGGTAGATGATGCAGGGTTAAACGAGTTCATTAAAGCCTGTGATTTGGCATTTAAGTACGGGCGATTGAAGTTGCAGGAGATTGACAGATGAATTTAGACGCCAAGTGTTATCCATATCTGTTTTCGTGAGGACCCATCCCCACATAAAATAAAACAAGTTGTTTAAAATTTTTGTCGAGATCATAGCTAGGAGGTTGTTAAAAAATGTTGCAGTTCAAGACGCATTCACAGTGTCACGCACACGACTCTCCTTTTACAAAATGGAGGTGGTGGCGAATTTAATCAACATTCTGCTGTAACGCGTACGAGTTAGTTGGTGGATTTATGCTTTGTAAGTACATAAAATACCATCAAAATGGTTTCGCAGTAGACAGAATAGCTTCAATCAAAGTCGGGTTGCTTCTTGAAGAAGATGGCTCTTCTATAGTAATGTGGATGCACACAGCGTTTTTCGCACACAAAAACGGAATTCTTAGAAGTGGTATTACAACCGAGAGCTCGCTATCGCTTTCACCCACTCACTGCAAGTCGCATGTTTGAAAAGTCTACGTCAAATGGTGAAGGCAGCAAGAAAACTGGTATTCACCATACCAATCAGCACATGGCCTAGAATTCTGCCCTTGTATAAATATCCGGAGTCCAGAGCAAATGGCTCACCGAACGGCTAAGTCCCCTAACCGATTCGGGTTAGGGAACGGACACAACACACCGCCAAAGTCACAGCCAAATTAGCCGGCTGTAGATGAGTGGGGGGTGGGGTGTACGCGCATTTCGAGTAGGGTCGCTCGACGTCATCAGCTCAGTGCTTTGTCCACCACGGTCCACGATCGATAATACCTGACTGTCCACACGTCTCTGTAACTGTTTCAATGCTTTTGAAGCAATGCTGAACTGGGAAATGGATGAAGTAAAATACGATATTTTCCTGACGGACTGTGTCGTCACGACGGTTTTTTCACCAACCGATAACCAATCGAAAGTTGCATTTATGAACGTAACAGATTTACAAATCACCAAGACACTGATTGAAACCTGACAATTTTTCTATAGAGTCTCAAGCACGTCCTACTGTGTTTTTAGGTCTACCGCGCCGCTTGCGCACTCTGACGTGACGTTTTATAGCCATGTTGCCAAAAGATAAGCGTCGCTTGGCACCTCTCATCCTTGTGGTCTCATCACCGAACCGTGTCATTTCGCTTCCTGCCAACATGTCCTATTTGACCACTCTATCTGTGATGACATCAACTTGTTGCGTTTTCGAGAAAGGAGTGGAAAGCTCGTTCAAAAATGTTGTCCAGGTTGAAGTGCTTTGTTTCTGAAAATCTGCTTCTTCCTGAAAACGATGTATACATATGGTTTTCATATATATTGACCATCACCCAAAAGTGATCACAACTCTCTTATTCTCATAGACTTTCTAGTCGGCCTCTTTCGAAAATAAGCACTAAACGCAAGTTACTCTCTCACTAGAGGTCGTCAGGGACCGACTGGAATACGACAGCTGTGATCAATTGTGGGTGATGTTCAATCTATATAAAACCAAACTCCCCTACTACTCATCATTAGTGCATATTCCTGCCACAGCCGGGACTAGAACTCTGACCACACTTTCATAAGGCAACTGTGTTTACCACTACGCCATTGACCCCACATTAGGCACCACCGAATTATCATACGTGAGCACTCTACCACCTTCGCTTGTGAGTAATTGTCAGGTTGCCTGGTGGCCTCGAGAGGCCAGCTGGAAAGTCTATGGGGATGCGACAGCTGCAATCAATTATGGGTGATGTTCAATCTATATGTAAACGAAAATCCCCTACTATTCATCAGTAAATATACATTTGGCTTAGGTCAACACAAAACATCCCCATTATAAAGGTGATTACGAACTAGGACAATGTGTTGATGCATATGAATGCTGATCAAACTAGGCGGGGCGGGGTGAGGGGTATAACACACCCCTTACGAATGTCGTGTTTGTTCGCAAGTTGGTTTCTGTAGGAGTGTGAAGACTCTAAGTTGATATGCTTTTGGTGGCGGTTAAGAATAGATACTTTCATTTCAATATAGGCAAGTCGGAATTGTGGGCCTTGGGGTGACTAATTCGACCTGGGTGTGTAGCTATACGTCTGTCTGTCTGTCTATCTGGCTGTTAATGTTGAGGTATTTTGGTCACAATCTTCCCAGTTATACTTGCCGAACAACAGCCGTGCACATCATAATCTGGATTAATTTCTAATGTTGGAACCAGATCACACTTTTGGAACGCAGGTAACTGAATGTCGTGCCGGTAATCTGACACCTGATTAGCGTACTGAACTGGCTTTTATTTAAGTCACCTTTGGCGGAAGTGTGGGAAAGACATGTAAATCAGTTTGATGGCTGCTGAAAGACTTGTCACAACTGACAGTGTTCATGATCTGCAAAGAAAGGGTCAACCACTCACAACAACAGACGACTGTTCTGCCAGTGATGTTCTGCGACTTTGCGCTAACTCAAACACAAAACCTATTCGGATCGTCCACAAACATTGGAGGAACTCATAGTGACCATAATCTGGGAATACAGTACAATCTCTTGAACTACTTTCCAACGTGTGCTGTTGTCATGACTAAGAAGAGTGATTTCGTTCAAGTGAAACCACGGATGACATTTTCAGCATCTCATGCCAATCAATGCTTTAGGTACCCGTGTTCTCTTTACTTTTTTTTCTGTGAGTGACGATACTTTTGCTGCGTCAGTGGAACAACACATCTGTAGCGGTGAATGGCAGATTTGTATACGTAACGGATAATATCAACTCTGTGGCCACAGATGAGTCAGTTGAGAGCTTTAAAACAGTACTCTATCGGCACAAACGTGAAAGGTTATGTGCTAGCTGACTGTCACAGTTCATCAACTGCGCATTTCTGACTGTGAAAAGCTGTCGTGACGGCACAGTCCGTCAGGGAAATATCGTATTTTACTTCATCCATTTCCCAGTTCAGCATTGCTTCACAAGCATTGAAGCAGTTACAGAGACGTGTGGACAGTCAGGTATTATCGATCGTGGACCGTGGTGGACAAAGCACTGAGCTGATGACGTCGAGCGACCCTACTCGAAATGCGCGTACACCCCACCCCCCACTCATCTACAGCCGGCTAATTTGGCTGTGACTTTGGCGGTGTGTTGTGTCCGTTCCCTAACCCGAATCGGTTAGGGGACTTAGCCGTTCGGTGAGCCCTTTGCTCTGGACTCCGGATATTTATACAAGGGCAGAATTCTCGATCAGTAGGAACATGCAGTCTTGCGCTATGGCAACTGGCTAGCACGCTGTTCACCTCAGTGTCTCTCAGACATGGTTTTTGTAAGAATTCAACGTAACATCTATCTCGTTTCATTCATCCGTATGGTTTGTTGATCTCCATCTTGACTCTGTGTAGATCCGAAGACACAATGGCGTCATTTTTACTCATGCCTCTAGAACTTTAGTCTCTCTGTAATTGTACTCACTTCTTCCACTGTCATCGGCCTGCCCTCCATATATCTTACAAACGTCGAGTAGTTCACTTCTTCCCCGAATTCACTTCGTGAACACGCACGGAACAGGTTCATCGTTCTGTGCGACTCAACAAACTACCTCTTAATAATGTGCCTTTTGAGGTGTTTTTCTAACAAGTGCTTTCCCCCGGTTGTATGTCTGGGTTCCACTACTCGAAACGTGGTCGTACAGTTTGTAAGTATACTGTCCAGACCAAAACGAAAACAGCCTCATCATTCCCTTCATCATAGACTTTAACTGAGGGGGTAAATGTCACCAGAGTATTGGTGGTGTTGGACTTTGGGGGCCCATTTTTTTGCAAGTAACGTCAACTTGCCATATGATACGATTACCTGAAAACGTTCCAATATATCAGTACCTATAAGTTGGCCCACAGACGCCTGATTATTGCTGTGCTTTAAGATGTGCCACATGAGCTTGGCTCAGTTGCACGTCTAACAAGTGTTGTTTTGGTTGTGCCTAGTCATTCAACAGTAGATGTGGTAGACTCACAGAAAAGTTTAGAGAGAAGGTTCGGCTAGGTTGGTTTGCCTTTTGGGTTGATTTAGAAGTATAGGCGTATTTGCCCCCACCGTATATCGATAGGCCAATGAATTGAATACAGCCAGCCTACGAGAAGAATGGTAGTCTCCTCTGTTTCAGCTCGTGTCCCAGGACAACAGGATAGTATCTAGTTAAAGCAATTTATATAATTCACTATTCTAGGAAAGCCAGATAGGTGAAATGAATGAAGAGTTGCATCATCCGATCAAGTAATTGATTGGACTGTGTTCACCGACCCCAGCTATTTCGTCATGAAACAGGATAACAAGAAAATCGACTGACTGGCTTACGAAATTGAATGCTGGTTTGATGAATATAGAGAAGTATTGTGCAAATTTTTTACTGAAAACCTGGATATCCTTGACAGCATTAGGGGTGATGAGCTGATAAAGCGCCAGTGGGTACGGAGCCATCTTGAAATGATCAGTATCATTTCGTTACACGTTGTACCCCACTGAAAGAGAGAACCGAATTGAACGTGGCATTTTTTGAGTAAGCTGAAATTAAACAGTGATTCGACTGTTTACTTAACCAGCTTTGACCTCTCAGAAACAAGCGTAAAAAGGTAGATATCCGAGAGAAACTATCACTAAATACAACTAGTTACGGACATTACTAGACAAATATATTATAATGAAGCAAATGATATTCTCGAAAAGTGGTGACAATACATTGCCTTAAATCATAAAATGTTTGAATACGCCGGTTAAAATAGACTACAAACTAGGTGGTACCATAATCTTTAAAAGATTTCACAAGTTAACGGTCGCTATATTTAGACGAACACATTGGCACCAGGTGACACTTAACTGAGGAGTTTGTGAGTAAATGCATCAAAGACTGTACTGATAGGGTCGACATGTACTTCGCCTCTACGGGAAAGAGAGCTTCTCAAACTGATTTTACTCTACATTTGAGCAGCCAACCTCTGATCAGTGCAACCCCTCAGTATTTTCAATGCTGATCGAATGAATCCATATTCATTATTCAGGATCATATATCATTGCACTGCTCCGCGCTTCATGCTGTTCCTTATAGCGGTCGGAATAAGTCATTTATGTCCGCGTCTATAGACACGAACACATTACTGACTCTTAGCAGTCCATTAGCTAACAGCTTGTGACTTCTCCTCCGTCCTATTATTCTCAGTTATTATTGTTTGATATTGCATACTTAATACTACACTTTAAACTACCGGTCTCGTATTCCCACTGCTATGTTCAACCCTGTTTAAGGAACTAAGCGCTTCGGACATAAATAAATTGATTCGGCCTAAGTGGAAAAAATTTATCATTTCATGTATATAACTGATAAAGAACAGAGGAAACGTTGCTCGAGCACCCATCTTGCGTAAAAATCTTGAGGTTACCTAAATTCATAAGGGCACAAAACTGTTTCAAACTCTTATGTGCTCCCCTTCCCGAATCGGAAGTCAGGAATTTAGAACGTATTATTTGCCTACGGTGCAAAGTCGTAAAAAATCTGTTCAAATCGCTTTCATCCGAAGGTGCATATCAAATGGAGTACTTTCTAGAAGTTAACACAAAGCCGTACATAAAAACAAACTGAAACCATCGTCTGAAAATTTTACATCTTGTTGAATCGCACTTGCAAACGGCGCAGACGGAATTAAACACTCTTCCGCCTAACTACAACCTACGTTAGATAGTTTGACCTAGTATGTGGGATTAAGTACTTGAACTTCGGCCTGGACATGTTTCGAAATCCAGTCGACTAGCAGTTACAACACTCAACAGAACGTTATCGAATGAGCACATTATCTCCCGTTTTGCCCCCAGTGTGGATAAATATGTATTCAAATCTTTACGACATGCACCTGAATGAAACACGAAAAAAGCCAAATCGGTAGGACAGAAGTTTTGTATTTCATAATCCCGTATCGATTCTGTTACATACAAAACTGAATTTGAACACCTATTTGATCAACTTAAACAGTTAAACCAAGTGTCGATAGGTGTGCGTTGTTGGGTCAAACTCAGAATGTTTGACCTGACTTACGAGTATCAGAGGGCATCCATCAGACAAAGTTGTTTACGGAAGACAAAACACAAAGGCACTAACAGATTTTCAAGGGGATTCTAGTGTAATCCTTCTGGTTTCCTGTAAAGGATTCGGTCTGGTTATCCTAAAGGGAACAGACTACGTGGCTAAGATGTTTTGTACTTCATTGACAGTAGTAAACTCCATATAGATCGGAGTTAAAACTATTCAGGCCAGTCGATAAAAAGAGGTGTCTTAAATTATCAGCAAGACCAAAAAGCTAGTGGCATGACTTATCAGTGAGTATACGAAAACGTCGCACCCAGAGAGACAGACATACCACATATGTATGGACTCCCAAAGATACATAAATCCGAAAGTCCCATTCGATTAATTTTATAGACGACGAACTCGCCTTTCACAGTCTGGTGAAGTGGTTGGTGAAAATGCTTGATTCTGTCAGAACTCAGTTGTACATGTACGGTCTGAAGAACACTTGTGAGTTTCTTGCAAACACACGGAATATAAATGTTACGAAAAAGGTGGCATCGTTCGATGTGCAGTGTTTGTTTACGAACGCATTTCTCGCTGAGATGATCGACATCATTTATGCCTAGGTGATGGAACATTACATTAAATTTGATCTGTTTTTCTTTTAACTACGCAAAATTCCTAATGCATACACTAAAAACGTTCAGTTTTTATTTCATAGATAATTCTATCACCAAGTGGATGGTGTAACCACAAGTAGTCTAATTGTGACCAAGTTGGCCGATATATTAACAGCTCCTACTGAAAAGAAAACCCAAAATGCCATAAGCTCAACGCACCTGTGTAAAATACACATAAACGACATATTTGTAATTTGCAAAACGAGCACCAAGATCGAATCTACCTGCACGCATCTCATAAGCTTGCATCCCAACATTAGGTTTATTGCTAAAACTGAGGAGGAGAACCAGTTGCCATTTTTGGACTTATCAAGCGTAAAACTAGTTCTGTTCGTAAAAGTAACTATCAACATAAAGAGGTGGGATGGCTGACTATTGTATTTCAAAGTTTTTGCACCAATTACGTAAAGACATGGGCTTGTGGGAGCATTATGCCGGGGAGTTCGCAGGATTTCTTCAAATGAATGTATGCCCAAAGAACTTAGTTTCATCAAGCAAGTTTTAATTCAAAAAAGTTGTCTCGTATTTTTTGTCGAAAACATACAAAACCAGTCGACTCCCTACCAGCCACAGCAACAGCATCTGGTAAGTCATTATGCCAATCGATTGCTTTCAAAGATAAAAATGACATTTTTGATAAGACAAACAGTGAAATCAACCTTAAGCCGCATACATATGTCAGCTAAGTCCACTGTGTTGGCCTCAACAACGCTCCTGCCTACAACTGCGAAAAAAAGTCTAGCACTAACTCCGGCCAAATCAAACCTTATTTTTGAATTTACCTGTACATGTAGACTGCAGTGCCTAGGCCATACAGTGAGGGCACTGCACATTAGAATCCCGAAGTACATTCTGAAATGGCCTCTGAATATGAAAACTTGGACATTTAAGGCTGTCATAACAAAACACCTGCCCGAATCCAACTGTACACTTAGTCCTCTGAAGGTTCTCCCTTTGTCTAATTATGAACAAACGTACTTCTGCTTCCGCTTAGGCTGTAACCATATACCTTAAAAACCACCTTTATGTTACCGTAGATGGACAGCAATGAACTTAGCACTATCTTGGTATTCCACTGTTTATAGGCCGACAGTTAATTACACTATTCATCGTAATGTCTTATTCCTTCTTGTTTACCACACTTTCCTACTATGTTTATATCACCCTACTTCAGTGCCTATATCGACTATTCACACAATGGTTAAAAGTTCAGATATTTGGATATGACACGTATACACAGATGGATCAAATCTCTTGTTCTGACTGTACCCACCAACTCTTTACTCATTCGGTCATCAGTTCCCTACGTAACTTACATTCATCTTGCGTAGAAGTTTTGGCTTTAATTTGTATACATGTACATAGCGTTAGTTTGAAAGCATTGAGAGACGATTGCTTCCATGTGTTTTCCGATTACTATTATTGTTATTACTACTGAATCGGATGAAATCCAAATGTTTTGTGTTTGATTCCACAATACACTATCAAAAACAACCTAGCAAAAGGAAACAATAAAATAGTACATCAGCTAGTAGGATCGTACGAAGCTACCTTCAGTGCAGTGGGTTCAATAGATTAGAGGGAGAAGTAGGAAGCAGGATTCCTTGAAAATTCCGTATCTCGCTGAGTAGAATCTCAACGATGGGTTGAAATGAGGTATAAGTTACTACAGAGATCTCAAACGGGTAATGTTCGAAATGTGAAAATACTACATCTGATAGCAGTAGTTAGTAGAACTAAGTGATATAACTAATTTCCTGTTGCCGTGTGACCCACTTAACACTTGGAGTACTAAAATGTTAGTCCTTTGAAATTTATCCTGTATACGAAAACGAAAACAACAAAACGTTATTTAGGATCAGTTGCTTTTATATACAGGATATATATGTAACATTTTAAAGAACCACTTGTTAGACTTTTTCAACAGTGAAGACACCGTCATTTTTGTTTAACCTGACCAGTTTGCATTAGGCTGAGAGTTTTTTCTGTTCAACCTCACAGCAAGTGCCGGGTTATTGTAAGTACCTAGCTATGAAGCTAATTGTGCTCACACAACAGCGTGTATTGACAAACAGTAACTGTTAATGGATTATACATTTTGAACATAGTATTCTGAATTAAAACGGTTACAAGATACAGCTAGTATTTTCCTCTAACTAAATGATCAGACTATATTTCCACGCTAGTTAAGTTGCATACTTTTGTTATTGGTGTTGAATGGTGCCTTTTGTGGACATTCACAACCAGTTGCTGAATAGCTTTGTTGGCACTATTGCACCAAGATTTTCACCATGAATGTTGAACGTGTCAGTTTTAATCGATCAACTGAACAAACCAATCTAACGGATTACTATTAGGTATACACAGAAAACCTAGTTTTCATATAGCTAGAAGCTACAGAATCGATCGATAACAGTGCAGCGGAGGTGGTTTACGCACCCACGTGTAGTTGCCAGGTTTGGTAAAGTTGGCCGGTTTTTAGTTTTTTTCTTCTATGGGACAATGATTGACTATCTTTGTTGGACATTTTGTATTCTATTGCATGGGTGAATCTTGGCGTCACTGGGAAAACGTAGTTGTGAACAAAAACAGCAAAGAAATTCTAAATCCATTCCCATTTTGTTGTTTAGGATGTTTCAAATACAATTGTAATGTTTTCAACGATATGACTTTTATAATATCCAGACTACTGGCATCCACACGCAGAACGAATAAACGCGAAAACATCGTGAGAGGGAATTCAAATTTATTTGCATCTAAAAAGCAAACATTAAGAAACTCCAAAAAATAGTATCCTTTAAATTATTCGTTTTTCTCGTGTTTGGGCAATTTATTTATGCTGTGTATTGTAATGGACAGCTCAAGAATGTTAAGTAGAAGTGAATGAAAACGAGAAACAGATGGCTGTAAAAGTTTATTGACCTACAGCAAGGTCAGCATCAAACCATGAAGCACACAGAGACAGCAGTGTGGCAAATAGGTATATTTATTGATCCGTGATGAAGAATTGATCGCATTATATCACATGCGTGTCAAGGAATGATCTCACACACTGGTAATGTTCCGTAATGTTTACACTTGAGTCGATACTGCGCTAGCGGTTTACTTCTTCTTTAGACTCGTCAAATAGAGATAGTCTGATTGGGATGTCGAACCGATGGCCAATCATGGTACGACCAGACGTTTTTATTTTTTCGGCAAGTAGTTCTATGACAACCGGTTATGATGAATGAATATATAAGTAATTGATTTCCAATTTGTCTTACTCTCCGTTAGTGTAGATGGACGCTGTTCATCTCGGGTCGCTAGGTTCATATTGGCTACGGCCACAATAACTGAAAATGGTGCTGACAGTCACTGGTGATGCTCACCATCCTACTGACAATCTACAACCACTTCCACCCATACTTATCCTCATTAAGTTATGTGTATTAATCAAGGTATCCAGCGGCGACCACAGAAATAATTAGACAGTTTTATGCAATATGGACTTATAATAATCATGGGTAAATTTTCCTGCGATTTTCTACAGACTTTATTTTGGTGTTTAATGGGGGTGACCGATTAACCATGCATCTTTGTTAAGTTGAAAACAGTTCGTTGGTGGTGGATCCAGCTTCCGGAAGCCTTTGCGCTGGTTTGAGATTTCCTCCAGGATGTCTTTAATGCTAGTTTCACTAAACATCGGAGTTACTTAAGGCAAGCGGTTATCTGTAAACAGTTTGACTGATTTCTAATCCTTTTGAAGACTAAGGCGAAACGACAAATGTAACGAATGGATCACGAAACCAAAAACAGTGAGAAATGCTCCAGTTTGGATTGTCCCACGAAATAATCCTAAAGGCTTTAACAGAATGGCTGTGCCTTCTTTTTTTTACCATGGTTGCAAAAGTGGTAGGCAAGCTTGAATTTCCTGTAAGTAAATATTCAGGTTCCGGTTAGGCCATGGCAACGTTCACTTTTCATTTACCAACCTTGAAACTAGCTCACTTTTTAAGGCGGGAGGCAAATTGCTTCACAAATTCCATGTTAAAGTGCGGGTCTCCGTCGATCCAAAATGTACAGTTTTTCAATCATTCAATAGCTCATACCTGGTTGAGAAGTCTGGATCACGGAAATATCGACTAGACTGAACAAAGTGCTTCCGTTTATTCTTCTTTTGGAGTAATCGGACAAGCTGAGCGCTATTCACAAGGGGTTGCGGGTGAGCGTTTTGGCACGATTTATGACAGACTTTTTGAGGTTGCTAGTGTTATGGTTAACACGTTGGTCTCACAAACACGGGTTGCCAGAATGCGGATTCTGCTATGGATGAGAGTTTGTTCCACTGACGAACTATAATGAGAGAAGAAATTCAGTCCAGTGTTTCTATTCGGAATGGGCCAGTCGAAAAGCTTTTGAAATTAGAATGCAGCGATTAAATGTGTTCAGTTTAAATATATGTACGTTTGCCAGTCGACAAGTGAGTCCTTCACAAATAGATAGGCACTTGTGTAGCCAACGTAGAGCAACAGTGTTGAGTTGTCAGCGTTTCACAATTTACGAACGTG
>LUCH01001037.1:47580-106210 GCA_013368495.1 Paragonimus heterotremus
ACTTCTTCAGCCTGATTAATGTTATCTGTTTTTCGCACCTATCGATTTTTCTAATATTCGTAAATCCCTCAATGTGAAATTTTCCCTATTGTCACAAAGAGAAGACAGCAAACACGCAAGGACCTTCCTTCCTCCCGTAAAAACCTTCTAATTTATAAACCCGTAAAATGAACGTTATAAATTTTACCACAATTTCTGTTGACTTCCTCTTGTGCATGAGAAAACTAGCGATGGTCAGTCCAAATGAAACCCATAACAAACAGTATCGTGGTCTAGTTCGTGAGGGATTACCCAGAACAGACAATTTTACTTGTAGTTCACGCGTTTCCTGTGTTACAATCTAAAATAAAGTATATCTTGTGTCTAATGAATACTTCACAGTGAATTCGGCCTGAAAAGTAGCGCACAAATTAATTGGAATTAGAGTAGTGACACGGTGTGGCTCGTGGCGTCTCTGTCAATCAGCATCTTGTTGGTCATCCTCCTTTATAATCATGTGATTGTTTTCGATGGTTTCTTCTCACGGAGTCTCATCGTGTAGATCAAATCATTTTGAATGTGGTGTGTGTTATGCTCTTAAGCATCACTATACTAACAATAGCCATAGACTGTCTATGCTTAACTGCCTGTTTCTGAGTTTGCTTACAGTCAGTTTTATGTGAGCACGTGCTCACCAAGCCCGCATAGACTTTGGAAACAGTGAGGTAAATTAACATCGAACAAGTCAATCGATAGTTTACGGTTTTTTGTTTATGACAGACAGCGACTGAAGACACTCACCAGATAGCCAATACCCTACAGTAATATTTATCTAACTATTAATAATTCAATTATAAACTTCATCTATCTTGAGCATCTCTTAAAACGATCGTCGGTTCCAAACAAATATATATTAGTTGGTTGATTTACACTATTAAATGTTTAGTATGGACTCGATTCTTTCTTAATACACTCATGTTACGGTCCTCAAAATCCGATTCAACGTTAGAGGCGACCGCAGTGCCACATTATAACGCTCAACCACTTTTCTTTGTGGGTAGCAATCTGGTTGGCCGACTTCGTTCTAGAAAAAGACTTCTGAAAAAAACCCTCACGACCAAAATGCACATTTGTAGTACATGCTATCGATGTTTCATGTTCTTTCATGAAATAAAAAGTATTTTGGAACCGTTTGCCTTCGAAAGTTGAAAAGTGGTCCGACCTCTCTCAGACAAAACAGCACACAACACAACGACACAAAGATTATCTCGTGAGTAACCTTCATATATCGCTGTGAAGCTTTGAAACATGAACTCTGCGGAGCTGCGGAACAAAAATATGAGATTAACTTAGCAACAGTTTTGCTTACGTCACCTCAAAACAGCGCACGGAAAGTGATCCATAAGATATATGGACGATGTTCCTTAGGCATAACCTCTTACAAACACGTACGCATAGGAAAAGAGATATTTTATTTAAGGCTTAATCGGGTTAAGTTATTGATTCAGTTGATACAATCGTAATGATAATTAAAGGTTAACGCGTCAGAAGGCATCTGTGCCCGATATATTTCAAAACGTTTTATAACTGTAGCCAACTGAATGAAGTCTTTTAAGTACAACCTTTTCCTCTAAGTTATTTTTCATACCCAAATCTTGGGTCCAGATAGAGTAGCGTTTGTATTACTGCCGTACCAGTCGATAGTTCATAGACTGGAACAATCAATATTAATCTCCTATAAAGCCCATTGCGTGACTATAGTGTCCTAGCCTTACATCAATCCTGCTGCTTTAGAGTAGTAAGTGCGGGATGGTGTGATGTGGATTACTGTAAGTATTCTAGTCTTCACTCCAGACTGTCTACAAACAATAACTTCGATCCCCTTTCACTGACATTTAATTACGGTGTAATGATTAAGCAATCGTCATAGCCAACGGTAACTGAAGTATACGTAATGCTGTACTATTTAAGCGGTGCCTAACATGCTAAGCTATTGAACATTTCCCTGATATGAATCAGTATTTAAAAAAGGTGCATTTTTATTTAGTGGGAGTTCACCACCTTGCACTCCATGCACCTCAGAAGAATTCCTTTTAGACAGAAAATTATTATATTCTTCTCAGCCGCGCGGGTATAATGTTGTATCATTTGAGACCGTGATTCATATTCACGTTTCAACAACTTGTGTCTAGGTTACAAGGCGCGTTAGACTTAAAACGTTTTTGAACACAATGCAGAAAAAGGAATTCAAAATTTCCTTCAATTTCAGCATTTATCCATGCTATCATCAGTTTAAACTTAGACAGAAAGCATTAAAAGTCACGAAAAGGTTGAGCTTCAGAGCTCCGTTCCGGTCAATAAAGAACTCTGTGCTGAGACGCTACAAGCTGAGTTTACATATGTACTGAAATAAACTTGTGAGTTCGATTTTAACTGAACAGTATTTTGAAGGGAACAGAGTTTGGATTACATGTAAATTGGGAAAAATTCTATTACTGACGGGCAACTTGTGACCTTGGCAGCTACGAAAACGTTTGCCCCTGAGTAGTAGACAAAGAAATAATTTAAAACGTTACACCGGTATATCCGCTGAGACTCGGTAGTGTTTGCTTACATACGATAGGGTATTTCGGTGCTCAGCCGTCCTCATGCAGAGAGGGCGAATCATTCTGCATCATTCTTTAGAGAATGGAGTCTGTGGTTTTCATTCAGTTTCTATTCATTATATGGAATGTGTTCGCAAAACAACGACTACTCCGGAGGCTTTCAAATTTTTGCTAACCCAACTCGGGAATCTAGTACTAAATCTTATTCTTGCACCTCAGCTTAAGTATACACGAAGTAAAGAACAACAGTCGGCTTCTCTAAGATCAAAAGAGTTTACTTCAGATGTGCACAGTTGCGTTAACAAAAGGGTTTTACTTGAACTCTCAGAGGTCAGCTACAATTAAACGTTTTGTCGCTAATCGTGAAGATTACATGTCAGGAATATGAAGATAATGCAAACTTTTGATGATAAACGTTTGCTCTTATGTAACTGAGAATTTGGCTGATGTAACTTGAACATCAGTCACAGTGGATCGCAACTTTCGCAGTCCCATAGACAGTCATCTACCTTTGGATGCGGGTGGTTGGAACATCTATGATGGTGCGAGACTGCGATTCATTGTAACTTATGTTTGATTAGTAGGAAAGTGGTCTGTGTTCAGTGGTGTTTACTGAACAATAAAAGTATGTACACAATGCACAAATTGCTTGAATAAAATAGGCTGAATTATACGGCCCCTGAAAAGTATGTATTTAGCCCATGTACTAAGAAGAAATAATCATTTTTACCAGGGTCGTATACAATTGGTGGTTCCCCATTTCACATACTCATTGTGACACAATAATTCGTTTACGTGTCAGGAACTGGCAACCGCTTGCTTCTCTTCGTTTAGGGCTACAAGCCTTAAGATGAACTGTTTTATTGTGAATTCTGTTATTATGTTATTAAATCATCGTTGAACTATAGCAGCGTAATCAACAGTACGGCAGAAGACTGCTCTATTGATGCTGCTTTACTGCTATCTGTAGCATTCAGTTATTTTTACAAGACGTAAGCAACTTAATGTTGACTATCCAAAGTTAAACGAGAAGTTGACTGATTAGTTTTCATCGATTTGATGACCTGTTGGCACAATTTGATCCTTCACTTCTTTTGGGCATGATATAGGTAATAATCACTGCCAGTTGACGTTTAGCTATTTCCGTCAATGATGGAGATGACGACTGTAGTATTAGGTAAATAAAGGCCATAAAATTTGCTCGAGCAGCAGTACCTAACAGCACCAGTTTGTGTTCTAAAATTGATGTTTGTCGTGATATTTTGTACCCATCTTCCTTTGGCGTGTTCGTTTTGTTCCTACTGTTATCGTAAAAACAAATGTACATTGTTTTTATCACCAGTTCAGCAATTTTGATCGACAGTAAATAATGCTTGACCAATTGATCATAACTCGTTCGAGTCCAGTGCAGATCTGCCTTCTAGATAAATGGATATAGTTTTAAGTAGGTCAAAGTTAGTAACCAAATTAGTGAGATCAAGTTACAGATTAATGCTGAATTAAAATGAAAGTAAAATGAGCAGATTTATGAATATATTTCATTTCCAAGTTGAATTTTTCGTGCGCCATAATTTTCAAACTCGTAGCCACGGAATAATTTGTCTCACAATTAAATGTCTAACAGGATAGTACGGATCAAAATGCTTTGTAATCGTACGAAATATTTGCTAGAACTTTGACTTACTAAGTGCGTTCCTGTTTTGAGTGACACCGACTATTCCGAGAACGACTGCAATGATCAGATTGCCCAACAACAAAAGCTGCAATGGCGAACAGTCCAAATTTGGTCTACGACTTGCCGGTGGACCACCAATTTGGACTCCATCCTTAACTACGTCTCCCATCTTTAGCTGGGTACAATCATCTTGTGATAAGAACGCAATGTAACAATGTAAGGTGGTAAACCAACTAACGGTCGGCAGCGAATCAGAACAGTCAAGACACGTGGGAATCGATTTTCCGATGAAGCTAACACAACATATGACATTCGGCACAATGGCGTGTAAAGATGGCTGAGCGTATGTGACTAGCTATGTGTGTGGTAAACTACACAGCGATTGACGTGGTGAAGACGGTGAACCATCTACTAGTTCATATTCATCTGAACCGTCCATTAATGAAAACGGACAGAAAACCAATCAGCATTCAAACAATCCGGCCAACAAATCAGACTATAGGAGAGCTTCAACAGGTTGTACACTGGACTTGGATGGATAACTGTTTCTGTAGCCACACGATATGTATATACTGCCCCGTTAAATCTTGTAAATATTTTTAGCATTAACTATTTTATAACAAAACTGACACTGATTAGCAAAATTATTTCGAATATGCTCATTTAAAACAAGTTCAGTACTTTGAAAATTTTGTTTTTTGGTGTTCTGGAAATCGTCCAGCGTGGTCATCAAGAAGACTTAGATTTGAAAACCACTCACATGCAGCCCTCGCATTCAAATAGGCCTTTCGGCCAACTCACTGTGATTGGATCAAGTATGGGTAGTGTGCACTTTGAAGTAGTAAATATCTTCGGACATGTATTGAGGATTCACATTCATTGTTTAGAGCGAAATTATTCAACTAGCGATAACAGTATATTGGTGAAAGAAAATATTGAGATCAAACTCTTTAATATGTGCCCTTATGAAGGTTAAATACGTTGTTCAGCTGCATGAATTGCAAAGTAAGATATGGACACGACAAGCCGATAACCAGTCAAGTGAGGGACAGTGATTATGAAAGTCAATGCCTCAGATAAGGTAAATCACATTACGCGATTATAAGATCAACCGGTCTTTTACAATTGATTCCGTAACATTTGGACATAAAATCTTTGAATAAAGTCTTCACATTTATTAAAGGTCACAAACATCCTTGTTTGATATTCCTTAAAAACAGCATTTTGCCCTGAAGTAATCAAAAGATATGGTCAAAAATGACGTCACGTGGATACAAATTCATTAGCAAGGCCACACAGCGTTTACCTCGAAAAAGCCGTACTTACGTAGTCCATATCATATTGGCATCAAAAAACAATGCATGTAACAACCTGTTGCATTCACCTATGTAGATCCGTAACGAGCGGTTAAACCGGGTCATTTTTTGGTTTGTCACTGTAAAGAGAAAGATGCTGAGTGAGTCAGAAAAAACCTCTAAACCTCCAGATGAATGCATTTTAGTTTACTGATACTAGCAAATCACTTTTGAGTTCGATTTGTGCTGTTCTTCGTCTTTTGAAAAATTCACCTTCTTAGATATGCATCAGTGAAGAACCATTAGAATATTTTCTGAGTAAATCCGATCCAGACTGATGTCTAGCATACGTTATTAACAACACATTTTTTAGAGTAACTGGCAAGTTTTGACCTGTTCATCATTAGTGATTTAGAGAACGTTGTTTTGTCGCATGTGGTTGAATTTATTAATTACTAATGGTTTCGGCTGAATTTTGGATATACCGTTCGAGAATTTGTGGTATACACTTTTAAGTAAAATACAGGCCTGGGTAGTTTATAAAGATGATACCAGTCTGTTGCCTTAAAATATTAGGTGCTTTGATAAAACGCCTCTTGGTATACAGTCAGTTACCGTTTGGTACGTTTGTTTAGTGCCTACGTTTACATGTCGCTTACATTCCATGGCAGTCAGAGTTGGACAACTTTCTCTCGTCAATTTTTACGTCACAACAAGAATCTGAATACGGCTAGGTTGACTCATCACAAACGTGTCTCAAATCGAAAGAATATCACTTATTATCTGCATATAAAATGTTTTGAGCTTGCCGGTTTTCGGTGTTAATCTGAATCCGATTGAAACTTTTGATACACACAGGATCCTTCAGCGTATAGAAAATCAAGACGCTTTTATCCACCGTCGAGTTGGTGGCTGTGTTGACCCGTCTTGCCCGAATTCAGTTGGAGCCTTGATTAATCGCAATTGGGTTTCACCTAGATCATCAAATCTGCCAAACTGCTCATGAGTGACCCGAGCTGTACTAGATGTCTCTGTCGTGACTACGCTGATGTGCGATGGATAGACGATAAACGAAATTATAAAACAATCCACTGATAACTGCTTCTTGTCGGAAACACTATTGTTTTGTCAATTTTCGTCAATACCTTCTCAAGAATACAAACATGTACACTCCTCATTATTCCTCTCGTTAGAGCTTCTCGGTGGTCTGGTCACTGGTTGCCTGACTGATTGATTGATTGATTCATTAACTGGTTGTTTGATTAAATTTAGCTTGACTCATCATGTGTCCTGTTTAGGAACTAGGGCAATCTGCGCGTCACAACTATAATGGTCAACACGGTTGTCCCAGAAAACTGTGGACGGTTGTTGCAAACAAGAGCGACACCGGAGTCGGACGTTTTTTCAAAAATTGCCTAACTAGAAATCTCTGCCAGTACGAAAACTACGATCAATTATGAAGGCTGTATAATTCGCATTAATCCGTATGCCTTTTTGTGTTTCCAACATTTATGTCTAGGTTACATGAAGTTCACTTTATAATACACTTAACATACAGCGACAAAAATGTTATACCACAAGTCATTCACGGAAATGCGGTTGCAACAAACAACATTCCAGTTATACGATGACGCATTCGAAAGTTTCTTATGAGTCGGTTTGAGTATCGTACCAAAAACAAAGTTAGAAGAAAGGTAAACATGTCATAAAAGTGGACAAAGATAAATAAGTGAATACATTTCTTTGATAACGCACTTTTGAAACCGTTACAAGTACATAAGAAGGGGATGGAGTTAGATGGAAATATCGATCGAACTTACTATGGAGAAACTAATTCATTAGTCAAGAAGTTGACGATAGTTTGACCGGTCCAGTACGCCACACTCCTCCATTGGTTTAACCAATCATCACTGGCACTGTTGCTAATCTGTGCACAGTACTCAACACATTCATTCGTGCCCAGTGATTAATTGAGTTTACACTTAAGGAAGAGATTGGAAACCGTTTCATTCACACCGACGAGTAGGCGTAAATCTTCAACAAAAGATTCACCAAAAAAATACTTGGAAAGGTCACTACATTAACCTTTACGGTTTTGTACTCCAAAACAGAAAACAATCTGGTGCGTTGCCTTACTAACAAAACGTAGGATTTACTCGACGGATACATCGGATAATCATCTTGAATTTACAATGAACATGCTGTATGTTGACGGCTGCACTGAACAGTTTATCACTAGATCAACATCAACTAATTTTATAGCGCAGGAAGTAAAAAGGAACGGTGATTATTCGAGTGTCGTTCAAAGGTGACAGCGCCACAGAATGGCTGTGGAGTAGACTCAACTAAACAATCAACAGGACCTAGGCCACAGCTGAACTTTGTATCCTACTCACCACACCTCCAGTTCTTTTTTATAATAACGACAGACCTCATCTATACGTATATGTCCTTTCACTTATTCCTATAGAACAGGTTATATTAGTCGAAAATCAAGGTAGCCTTGGGAATGAATCTTGGAAAACTGACCATCTTGATTGGACACGATGAAGCACGCGTGATTGATAGTGTTATCTTTGTCCAGCTGATTGAAAGTGAGCACCAGTTCAACACGGTTCAGGCATTCCGAACGATCCGTCGCGTACAAGGTAACACATCGGAGGTCCTCCTAACGAACACAGTCCGTCATGATGAGTCTATCTGAACCAGGTCGCTTGATCCATTGTTATATAATTTAAGGCGGGTCGTTCGGGTGTTGTTTCTACCACGGTCTCAAGTCCATCTCAGCGATGGTCAATAATCACCGTTAAACCGATGGTCGAACGTGACTCAATGAACCAATCAAGTCATCACCGACTGACTGACCGGTGACCTAACGTATCTGTAATAAGCGGGGTTTATACCTTGAAACGACTTTATTAGCTTCGTACAGAAGTGTACTGCACTGGAGATTATCTATCAGAAACCAACATCTGTCTATGTGTATTGATCCTCACCAATCTAGTAAGCACAATCGAAATGACAGTTTACGATTGAATGTTATCCTCCAAAAATCAACTTATCATGTGATGATGCCACAGGGTTTATCATGAGCTTACTGACAGATGTCGTGTTAAGTAATTTTCGTTTTCAGAAACGCCATATTTCGTGTACCTAATATAACGTCATGAACGTTTCAAGCGTTTAGAAAAAAACATGTTCTCAAGGTGAGAAAACTCCCTAGGACATTCACTTTTTTCTAATTAAAACTCAAGTTAACACAGGGAATGATGTAAAACTGGTTAGTTTACTTTGAAACTGGTGAAAGTAGACAAAAATTATGTTGTTTCACAGATTATTGGGTTCGAACACAAAAGAGCGATTACAGATGATTGACTATTCGCTGAAACAGGGAGGAATAGTATAAAATTTTATTTTCCAGTTGACTAAAATATACATCAATAGGTTAAATATAGTCAATGAGTTTAATGGAAGTTGGCGGCCCATCTAACAGAGCAGTTGACCAGAATTAACACGAGATAAAAGTTAGCTTACCGATTCTTATCTACAAATGAATACGGTTGATCGTTTCTATATAACAATTCTTTCTTGGATGGCCGATAGTGTTATCATCAACACAGCTGTCTCACAAGGTCTGTCACGATAAAGCGACTGTTAAATAGCTCATGGCGATTTAGGGTAATTCACTCAGTAGCGTGTATTCGACAGTTCCAATAACGCTTATTCAGACGGTCGGGTTGACGGAACTATCTTCAAGGTCCAAAAAATGTCAGAAAAGGTGATCGAAGGGATTAGAATTTTTACGGCACTGTTTAATAAAATTACAACAAAGGTACTTTCATACCTTGAATGTGAATCAATCGGGTAAAAAATCTATCCAGCAAAGGAGTTCAAATGGGGTAACTAAGCATGTGTTAAGAAACAGCCATCAGTCAACCGGAAATACCCTCATTAAAACAATCGGATATAGATGAAGATGAGAACGTGTCAAACAACACCAGCAAGGAAGTTTTTAACAGATAGA
Source organism: Paragonimus heterotremus (assembly GCA_013368495.1). Lineage (NCBI taxonomy): Eukaryota > Metazoa > Platyhelminthes > Trematoda > Plagiorchiida > Troglotrematidae > Paragonimus > Paragonimus heterotremus. The sequence goes on from LUCH01001037.1 coordinate 57,160, forward strand.
CAATGTTAGTTACAAAAAAAGAACAAAGTGAAACCTTTATATGCATTTATGGTACAAAATTTGTCATGGTCGTTTACTGTACGCAGTAAAAACAAGTAAAGGCAAATTAAGGATCAGCTTTCTACAAACAAGCCGAACGAACGTCAACAGATTCATCGTTCCGCATCATACCAGACGGAAGACGACGAACGTACCAGACGGAATTCAACAAATCCAACACCGACCTTCAATGCGGCCCAAAGTTCACATATTAACTGAACGGTTTGCAGACATCTACATATGACCAAATGTATACAATAATCCGGTTAATGATAATGTAAACATGAAAACTGTGGGTTTCGACTGGGTTCGAACTGGCGACGGAACGCATTTAGCGCACTGTCAGTTCAACGACAGGTGATATAAGTTACAGGAACACACGTTTTATAACCTGCGCCTTGTACGTTTTCTGCGTCTCATTAAGACTGCCTAATACATCTAGAAAATGTGAAACTATCCCAAGCATAACCCAGTTACCGATAGCTGTCGTAGAGAAGAAATGAAGAACAACTACTGAAAGAAACACTGAACAAGCAACATCAGGGCACTCAGCTGTTGCTGGGTGGAATATATCATTTAGAATTCAAGTTTGCTCAATCTGTTCTGTCAAATCTTCAAACCTGGTGAATGTTGATAGGGTGTGACGTCTTTCCGTGGGATATTTTACACCATTAGTGTAAAACCCAACTATCGTAGATGCATATGTTTATGAAATGGAATGTTTAGAAAATCTGTCTAAAAGGGTTATCTAAAGTGTGCGGTTTGTGCATTCTCAACAACATAGGCATCACGGATGTCCTCAGTTTTCGGGAATCAATGGGTAATTATGAATACCGAATTGAAAAACTACGATTTTACATCATTTTCACTTTGATCATTTGTTAAGTTTTCTTCCAGTATAAGCTGAAATGGACTAGCCGTTTCTGGTTAGCCTGTAAACTAACGAGCATTCGTCAGTGCCCCAGATGATGTTGAGTAGGGTTTCACAAAAGGCTGGTATCAGTGACCACCAGCGAAGTGATGGGTAACTGTCTCAGGTTAGTTGGTCCTCGTCAAGAATATGCGCATAACCTCCAGGAAACCTGGTGACCGCGAGACAATGCTAAACTGACTGAGTTGCTGGACTGTCATTCTGTGAAGGCATCACAATCTGACAAGTAATCAGGTTACCAAAACAAAGAACTGTGTTTTTAAACTTAACACGCTGAAGGATTGTTGGTTAGTGTCGTTAAAGAAAGTTGCGCATGCCTCATCAGTACGCTCTCTTGACCATGTAGACTTCTTTGGATTATTTCCTTGTTCATTAAGTCACACCATACTTCTCAAAAAGCCATGAACATTACGATTATTAAAACACCAGAAAATCACTGAACCGAAAGTGGGGATGTTGTCAACCAGTATTTAACTCAGTCTACAAGGAAGACAACGCCCGTGTGAAACATTAAACTCTTTAATTTTGGGCTAAAATGTTACGCAACACGTGACTCATAAGTGCAGTTTGAAGAGTTCTTCGCTAAATAAACTTTTAGAGACAGTGTTGGAATTCCAACATCTAACTAATATTGATTGTGTACGTACACGCACTTCTCAATACAGATGACTATCGAACAGAAAAACACATTTAAATAACTGGCATTTAATTAGTGATATATTTCGCGGTTATGACTTATAGTGCATTATCTGAGTAAAGCATTATGAACTGAACATTGGAACTGAACCACCGCTGATATTATGGCGGACGAATGTTTTCGGTAACCCCATTTCAGGTTATCACAACAGCGAACATTATGATCACACAAGTCAACTGAGTCAATTGAGTCAAAACTATTAACCATGGAATGACGTAACACCTGGCTAATTATTACTTTCTTTTAAGGGGCAGCAATAATTTTACACCTTAATATATGATACGGGTTGTTTTGACGGATCCAGTTATTCGCGCTTGTAAACATTTGTAGGTTTTACTTTGGTAGCCGTAACTTTCGGATGCTGCCTAACTACGTTCGTTGAGTGCGAAAAATAAATAAATCATCTGCAGTGTTCGTGTGCAAAATTGTGCAGTCACTATACAGTAAAGAACGCCAATCATAGGGTTAAAATCTTCCAGAACTCTCAGAGAATCGCCCATCAGAAAGTGAAAGGGTCTGTTGAGAAACCTCTCAAAATATATTGATGTATACTTAGCCGACAATGACAACAATATAGGTTTTCATACACGACCGTGAAGTGAGCGAGAACAACGACCTACGACCGTCAGGAATGAACAATTTAGACATAACAAATAGTCTGCTAAAACCAGTAAATTCTTACCCCAAATATATAAACCGGTTATGACAGTATATTTGTATGTTCGGCCAAGGATACAGTAGTGGATCTACGGCCATAAACAACATGCAAAATTCGAAAAGGTTCATGCTTTGCACTGGAAGGAGTGTTGTAGTCTGGATGCGATCGATAAACAGGGCTCCGATTTCGGACGCCGAAATTTTGGACCAAGAAAATTAGTGTGACAAATACACCATGAAAATAACGACGTATGAGCGAACATGTTTTCGAAAATACCCCTTCAAGCCGGTGCAACTATAAAGGGAATTAATAGAATTGGATCGAAATACCGATCGAGCATATTACAGGGAAACTAGGTCACTGGTGAATCAACTGGCGGTGGTTTGGTTGGTCTATTACGTCACGCTCTTCCATTGTTTTGATCGCGCATGTTAGCCATCGATCCGGCATATTTGTGGCCTTGGTAAGTGCAGCACCTGAACAAGCCGCTTTTGATGACGTAACATTGGGTCAAACAGTCTGAATCCGATAGCCTCGGCAGTACAAACTGTTTCCAATCGGATGGTGTTTGATGCATTGCCTGGAAGGTTTGAACAGTGTTTAGCTGGCGTCCACTTTCAACCAGGTGAACGAGGATAACACTGTTGACCGATCGTGGTTCCCCGTGTTCCAGCCACCGTTGGTGGTGTTCTCGAATTCGTTCCGAAGGCTGTCTTGAAGTTTGACCAATATAACCTACTCAACAGGAACAGGTGAATGAGTAGGTACACGTAGATGAGGTCTGGTCTGTAAGTCTATCTTTGCTATAAAACCTGAGAACTGGGGATGTGGTGGATTTGACACGCACTTCGGCTGTGGTGTGTCCTGCCGATTGCTTGCTTCACCCTATCGTTCAGCTCGTCTGAGGCAGTGTCATCTTCCAGAGCTTATATGTCCTTAATCTGGTTAGCGTACTGGGTATATTTGAAAGGCTAAGATATACCAAGGAAACCATAATCACCAAAGAGCTCAATGAGTACCGAGAGTTCACCACTCGTCTAGCAAGTCCGAAAAACTATCGAATTCATCACTGGCTGCATTGTCGATAACAAACTTGAGTCCAGCCGATAAACGAATCAGTTTACGTGATACTTTTGAATTTTTCGAGTGCACACGGACGTTAATATTAACGTTCAGAAACTTCATTCATTGGAGGTCGTGTCGTTATTCACAAAGTGTCTGACGAATAGTATCGGCATTTCTTGAGTTATTACATTTATATGGATAGGCACACTTTCAGTTATGAACACCACCTATAGGTTCCCGGTTATCAAGCCTGATCGATGTGCTTGGCGTAATCTTAAAATCTGTATATATGCAGACACGTTGCTAACATATGAACGATTAATCTTTTGGCATTTCCAGTGGATGTTATCATTTTTCAAACGTTGTACCCTACTTTGGGCATTCAGCATTTAACATTCAGGCAAACAACTGGTAGATGAGTTATTAACTACAAGTTTCAGCATCCGTTGTTTCTCTAGTATGAGTCTGGTCGCTATCCAATAAATAATTACATGTGACGAGTAGAAACAACCATAAAACCACTCTAGTGCTTCTGGTGAATTAGACGCATGCTGGTTGCACAATTTTACAGTGACATCTAGGATCTCCAAGCAGAGTGAATTATCATACAGTTCCTGTCATTCTCTTACCATTTTCACTGATCTACAAACTTCTCATCACAAACGTCATGAGTAGCTTGTAAACCAAGAACTGTCGTGCACGTGTACCAATGACCAGCAAGTGAACACCACTCATCAATGACTGCAGCGTCCATATTCTAATAAAGATTCCAGCAAGTTGATTACAAATATTAACACCAAATTCTCATTTGAGCAAATCTGCAAGCACATAGATGACACAGCTAGAGTGTGAACTCGATTAGCGTTGGCAAAAACGTTACCCTGTCGGCATTTGCAACAGACAGCGATGTGAACATCAGTGAAAGGTGAATATGGTTGAGTATTTAAGTATAATAATTTGGCCGAGCTTACTAAGAATTAACTGTTGCAACGTCTTCACATTAGGAACACACTGACTAAGGTAGTATTATTTCAAAATCGAAAACCATCTACACTTGATCGCAGCCTGCGCATTCAGATAAGCCTATCAGCGAGCCCACTTGGAAAGGAAGCACTAGACTTGAGTTCCGTTCTTATTAAAGCTCATCAGTATTGCATTTCCTTGCCCGGATCGGTGTTTGCACTCTGACTCTTATGCTTGTGAGACTATCGTTTTAACCACAACGCCAACAACCTCACAACAGGCATGACCGAATAATCAAATCCACATGCTCAACCACAACCTTGTATGAATAGTGTTCAGCTTACCCGATCGTGTCTGAAAGAGAATGAACAGAATCACTGCGTTCTATCCAATCGATAACCCTGTGATCAAGACTTCTTGGTTAGGCTGAAGTTTCTGTCTTTATTGAAACAACTGAAGGCGGTTTGGATCAGTAGTGAAGGTTTGGGGCTCAGGTTTTAAGCGGTTGTGAAATAATTAGCCAAAGGAGTTGGAGGGTTTGTACGGACTGTTTTGAGCATAAACACCAGGGTTATAAAGTCCCAGGAAAATAGCTTCGGTTGTTGACAACAGTCACACTCTAGTAGCTCTGCAGTAGGCTTGAAGAACTTCGGAGGTAAATCGGACGAGTTCATTCGGATTCATCTGATGACCAGTGTAATGAGATCACCTTCGAGGTCCCCAAAATCCTAAACTCTTCACGACGTGAGAGTAGTCTTGCCAGTACCATCGCGCCGGTTTACATTACCTCGTGAATGTAAATTTACTACAAACCACTAGCATCAAGGTTAGTGTGCTGATGTAGGTATCGCAGTTTTACTCATATCCGTATAATGAAGCCGCGCCATCTCTACTATTGTAGACTACATTTGCTAGGATAACAGCGTTTTAGCCACTACCGTTGGGGACGCCGCTCAACTAGTATGACGCTTGTTTGAATTCTGAAGGTCGACTGGAATTTCCGTTGACATTAGTCCTCTCTGGCGGCTGTCATGCGGTTGTGTTGAAGGTTCTCTCACGTCCAGTTTCCTAACGCCCTTAATCGTTACGTTGAGGTCCGCTTGTGAGCGGTGAGTAGATAAATAAATCTTGTTTACAGATTCACCGCATTCTCACTGTGATTTCCGATCTGCGTTAATATAAGGATGAGGAAACCTTGGGTGTACGAACCTCGGAAATAGAATCGCGATACTGTTGTCAATTAAGCTGGTAACCACTGCACTGGAAATGAGCTTTCTGGAACTGTTGTTAAGCCACCCCATTAGGTGTTAACAATTGTTCTGCGATTGCTGACTGACTATTCTCTCAAAGTAACCAACCTGCCTACAGCATACAAAAAATAGCGGGAGAGCGAAGAAGGCCTGGACAAGTTATATTTGAGGTGTGACATAGGTACCTGGCAAGTATTGGACAATAAGATGACCCGTAGCGTAGTATAGGCACTCTCATCTACGTCAAAATCCCGTTGCGTAATGGTTTTATTGGTAGCTCAAACCTTCAACGGTACAGTGACGAAGATAGCTTCTTACCTATGGTCTCAATAATTTCATGCCTCATTTTGGGTTGCATGTTTCTAACCAAGAATCGTTGGGTATATCCATTTTGGCTTAGTGTGCCTCGAAAGTGTTGAGAACCATCCTGTAGAATACCTGACGTACACACCTTGTGAGTTTTGCGTTCTACTCAGTAAACTTGTACTTCGGCGGAATAAAGCTGGGAAAGTGAATATATTGGCCAGTCTATGTGACTTTCTTATGAACTGACCTCTGAACCGATCCATCTACTCTATGAAGTCAGGAAACATCTATAAATTACAGTCTGTTTGTTTCTACTCTCAGAGTAAACACAGTGTTTAAATACATACGGTTGAAGTAAGCTAACTAAGTTTTGCTGCTATAGTTTCCGTTTTTCAGACGAGAAATGTCGTTTATTTGTCGTCCATAGAATGTGCAGTTATCGACGACGGGACGTAGTTCTTCAGTTCTTAATTCGGCCACGGTTATGTCCCCGGACAATAAGCCTGCCGAAGAACCTACTTCTACGCCATTATTCAGCCCATAGTACCTTCAACTGGAATGAAATTGGAAGCTTGTTGAGCACATTGATGAAAGCTCCCACATGATAATTCCGAATAAAAGCAAGTTGGCGAAGAGATTTTGTCAGGATTTTCATTTTCACGTTGTTATATTCTCAAGGAATAAATAATAGAGGTCGACTGAGATATACGAAAAACACAGTTACAATTGAACAACCGAGAAACCAACCATCAGTAGAGTGGGCTGGATAGTCTACTAGTGTTAACTCAGGATGAACGAAGTATGTGTTCGTGGGTAAGCGGATAGTGTGCCAAGGAAGTTAAACAGCTTCAATGAACTTCTTATGAGAACATGATACAGGATGACTTGAGTGGACGGTGATTGCTTCAGTTTAGAGCAGCTCAAACAGGCGTGTTTGATTTCAGAAGGTAGGTTTGACTGAATCGAACCCACAGGTTCCGGTGTATTTTGATATTTAGGCTTTCAAAAATTCACGTGCCTTATCACTCAGGCTGATATTGGACACGTGATACTGATGAGCAGTCAGAATTTGGTCAATTTCAAGTTGAAGATCACCAACAATTGATTGCAACTGTCGCATTCCCATAGACTTTCCAGTCGACCCCTCTCAAGAGGAAGCACTAGACTTGAGTTTCGCTGTCATCAGAGCTGGTCAGTAGTGCACATACTTACGACGGCCGAAATTACACCTCCGATGACGCCTTTATGAGGCAACCGTGTTCACAACTGCGCCATTGACCTCACATTAGGTACGACCGAATAATGAATGCGATGACTGGACTTTTCAGATAACCCATTTAAGAACGATTAAAAATTTGTACACAACAAAAATCCACCTAAGAGCGTGGTTCTCAAGAACCTATAATCGATTGGGTAAAAGGCCGCAAACCTATTCTGCTGCATGACAGTTAGTGCGAGGGAAGAGAAGATCGATCGTGGCAGGTCATTTGATAATAGAACGTGTGGCGAGCCTCATAAGGATTTTTGATGTTGAATACAAACAAATTCAGCCGCTCTCAAGGCACCTATAAACCATTTTACTACATAGATTGGACGGTCTACAATAACTATGCTGCTTTGCTTTATCGTTCTATTCTTTTTTAACTGGGAAGGATTATAATATCTACAGTAATCACGCCGAGAAATACAACGGCACTCCCCCGGTGTGAGGCGTTCACAACTCTTTCGTTTTTGTTCACAATTTTAGCGAAAAATAAATTTCGAAAGCCTATTTATGGGCGATTGTGGGTTTTATCTCAAACTATTACTGACGAGCTCTAGTGAGAGCGAAACTCGAGTCTAGTGCTTCATTTTGAGAGGGGCCGACTGGAAAGTCTATGAGAATGTGACAGCTGCGATCAGTTTTGGACGATGTTTAACTTGACGTGTGGTACTCTTTACCATAGAGCAACCCAATTGTCATCTTCAGTGTCAACACGGTCCTCTTGATTCTTTTCAGTTTGTTGGAGTTATGGAAGATCTAAATGCTGATGGCAAGTTTGTGTTCCTTTGATGTCACCTCGTAGTCTACAAACGTGCTATTGACGGAAACCATTGATTACTTGTTTGAGTATTTTGAAACGTCCGAGATTAGGCTACCGGTTGCAGTTTTGTCTCGGAAGGAGCTGCCTCTTCGTTGCACATCCAACGTGTGATTTACGCTCAGCGGATCACTTTATTGACAAATGGATAGGTTAGCTATAGGATCTCTTCTCGACCGTTTGCTAGCCGACATGCTTGCGAGCAAACAAGAACAGGACCAGATGAATACTCCCATCGATAACGTGTTTTTACCACCGTTATATGGAAGACATATTCACAACAGCTGGCTTGTACGGAATCGTGAATATTCTCCGCATGTTCAGCATCATCCCTCTACACAGTTTACGGCAGACGTAGAGATGACCAGCTCGTATTGCTTGAAGTTAATTTGATCAGACGAAAAGATGGCTGGCTGAGGCGATCAATCTACAGAAAGCCGACATGAACGGGGCAATGTATTATTTTCAGTAGTTTTGCGCAGTCAAAACATGGATGAATCTTGTCCAGAATCTCACTAATAGAACGTAGAAAATGTGTTCGAAAGACAACGGCGAACAGCGGTTTACTTATATTTCTAGAACCCGAATAAAAAAGACCATCCTAAAAGAGTTGTCGTTAAAACTATGACAGAAAAATCAGCATTTTCGGTGGTGGCTCGGATGACCAAAAACCTATTTTTGTCAATCTGCCATTCAGAAGTGACTTAGCAGCAAAGTTTCCCAATCGTAGACTCTGTACTGCAAATCTGATAAACTCCCCTCCCGGGATGTTGCGATCCAAGCCCACAGGTACGCGCTTGTCATTTCCTAACGGGAAAGTAAAATCTCAATCCAGACACAAAATGTTTATTTACTCTTTCTGCTGTTATCGTGCCGCAGACGCACGACAGGGCAGCCTGGCGAATGCATAAGGCAGCATCACCCTGTATGGCTTGGAAGAGGAGTCAGAGAATCAACAACTAACGTTATCGTAAAAGATCTGGCAGGCACATATCAAAACGCAAACTTCAGTCAGTTATTTCATGTCGTCTTCAGAGCGCCCAGACAGCAACCAAGGGAAATACACCATAGCAGCATAGCGACGACTGAAGCGGTCACTATCCACTTACGTCGTCCTGTATCATGTTCTCATAAGAAGTTCATTGAAGCTGTTGAACGTCCTTGGCACACTATCCGCTTACCCACGAACACATACTTCGTTCATCCTGAGTTAACACTAGTAGACTATCCAGCCCACCCTACTGATGATTGATTTCTCGTTGTTCAAATGTTACTGAGTTTTTCTCATGCATCAGTCGATACCCACTACCTAACCATTAAGAATATAAGAAGGTGATGAAGAATTTCTCGGAAACATATTCCTCATCCTACTGTTGTTCTAAGCATTAGCTACATTCGTTTAGCGATTGGAATGACGACGTTGAGTTGAATGTTATCAATAGAAAAGAAGAGGTAATCGACCGTTTCCATTAACGTGAGATTCGTGAATAACAAGGTTATGACTAACGTAACCACTTTCTTATTCCGGATTTAATCGTGTCCACGAAGTTAAAAGTATCTTTTAAGCGTTTACGGTAAGCTGTCATAAGGTTGGATCAAGTAGTTCCGCTATTCGTTGCTTTGAAGCATGATACGGAGAATTGTAATTGTCTAAAATCGGTTCTAACGGCATCCCTGTTTAGGAACTTTAGGTAAAACGTACAGACGAGGAATGATCGTTCAGATCAGCCTGGTACGCTCGAAGGCGCGTGTGCCGAGCAGATCGGCTCGTTTCATGTCATGGAGTAATTGTAACAATTTCATCTTCATGACTGTTGTATTATCTTTTTCTTTCCTTTTGTAGTAAAATTTCACCTCTCAGATATTAATGATGATATTTTGTCAGCATATTCAGCGTTCTTTCTCATGGAACAATTCCCGATCCTTTATCTCTTCTTGGCAACCGAATGTCTGTGTTAGTTTCCGGTTCCCTTGTAACGTCTCATTTTAATAGTCTGCAACTTGGTGATTTAGTATTCATGTGTTTACAGCACTTATTTGCCGGAATGGATTTATAATGTTCCGCACGAAATCTTGAAGAAGGAACGAGTTTACGCACTGGTTGGTTTAAAACTTTAGACCGAATCTCTTCGTCTAATCGACCACATTTAGATCTTCAACGGCAAAACTTGGGCCTAAAGATAATACCTCAACAACAGTTCGACTCAAGATGGTAAACGAATAGTTGTGAACACTTTAAATACATATCTCATAGGAGGTAGGTGTGGCACTCACGAATTCACCGACACGCTCATTCTCCTCCAGCAGATTGCGATCCGCTCCACCTTTATGATTCAGTTTTCCAGTGTATTAAGCTGATCGGGCGCCTTTCAAGGATTCGGAAGCCCGTAACCATTTGCTGATTAATGAGAAGTTGTTTAGTAAGCAAATAGGTAGGTCACATGTCACGCCTCATTCGAAGATTCGATCCGAGGCAAACATGTTTGCAAATTCAAAGTTTTCCTTAAGATGTGTCATTGATTCACTTGACTATTCTGCTGTAAAAGTCTATACTGTTCATATAAGCTGAATTTATGACCAAATATTCATTTTTAAACTAGATATGAATTACACTATGCGTGTATTCTCAGTTTCGGATATATTTACTGATGACGTAATATATGATCCAGGAAATACGCAGGAGAGGATTATTTGGAAATAGAGCCATTAGTTTTGGTGCTGATGAAGGTCATTATATTTAAGGTAGATCAAATTAACCACAAATCTCAAGAATATATTCATCGTCTGTCCGTCTTTTAATGGTATGTACAGCTTGTTGTAAAACAGTAGGTCAGGTTCTTTTCCAGGTTGGGGATCCTGCGAATCACATATTTGGTAGCTACGGGCTTTAGTGAAATGATGGCTGGTCTGTCTCAGTGGCATAAATGATGCCGTTGTTCGGTCCTTTCTGTTGATAATGCCTAAATTACACTCACAGATTGGTTGTTTGTTTACGAGGTGTAGGCATCTTTAGGTTATATGTTTTAGTGTAGATCCGGTTGTTTTAAGTGGTCACGTTCTCGCTGTAATGTTCACCTGGTTCTTGGTTCGAGACAGTTTTTTCAACAGTCTTCTGGTAGCTAGGCATAGGCAATAGAAATATGTATTGGTCACCCACTTAAGCCGTGTGTAAAGGAGAAGTATTTTTTGAGGTGGATCCACTTCTCACATTCTCATCAGTTGCGTAACATGTGACGTGGCTACTAAGAAAAATCGTGCGGAAATACAGCAAATTGCGTGCCAAAAACAAACATGTGGTTCCTGCATGTGTAATAAAACCACGACTGTCTCAGTGTTATAGTAAGTTGTTTTTGCGCATGCGGCTGAGGCTAGCATTCGGTAAGTATTAAAGCTTCTATGAGTTCCAGCAATAAACAAAGTCTGCTATGCCCGATGAAACTGACCATTTAGTTTGGAGATGTACACGGGTCAACTTCCAAAGTATGTCTGATACTCGAAGAAGAGACTTTGTGGAAATGATAATCGATTTGCCTGGTTGCCCGAGTCTTGTTATCCGTTAGCCACTTTGAGATTTGCTAACTAATGCAAAGCTGACGACTGTTCTCAGATCGCCCTATGTATGTTTGCTCGCAGCAGTAGGAAAAACTCTGAATTGTGTGACGGAAGGAAACTGTTGGACTGCTTCCTCATTTTAATGGTGGCGGTAATTTCCTGGTCTCAGTCGGCAAATTCAAATCGGCAGTATCGTGGGTATTCTCAACTGCTACTTTAGGACGCTGGGTTGTCCAGCACAACAAAATTCTCTTCTCTGTATGGCAGGTTGAGAAATACGGCTTTTTTGAGCTCCATGGTTACTGATTCGTTATGCTTTACTTTCTTCGTGTGCGATGTAACAAAGACGTTTAGATGATCCTTTGCTCACAACGTACTGGTCAAAAGTTTTTCTACTTCTTCAACTTTGTCAAGAATGCAGACGGCACGTTTTGGATGCAAACGGGCTCTTGTAAACGAGCATTAACTGTTCGGCGTGGCTGGATATGGGAGAATTTTTGTTTGCAGAAATTCATAGTTTTTTCAATTGCCAAGTGCCAACCGCAAACACATGCGCGAAAACGACTTGCCATAACATCGAGAATGTCGTAGTTCTATTACACAAGCAGGAACCACATGTTTTTGGCTTGCAATTTGCTAAATTTTTGCGCGATTTTTGGTAATATCCATGTCACACGTCTACGCGACTGTTGAGGGTATGGGAACTGGATTCATATGGGAGTAATTCTTTCCTACCTAAGGAAGAAGCACTTATGTGTTACTGTCGTTGGTGAAGATGATGGTGACGGATGATTGCACTTCCGTCAGCGAAAGACTGAGTGAAGTTTCAGTAACACGTAGGATAACTGGTTCTATTGTAAGTGAAAAACGACAGTGATTTTGAGTTTCTCGCCAGTTACAGTTTGTCTGTAGTGTATATTCCTTACTTGGCTTGGGACTAACGTAAATCCAAAAGTTGAGATGTATTATGAGTTATATTCAATTTGAAATCGTCCAGACCACCAACTACTCATCAACAATTTAATTATTTGTATGGGCAAATAATAAATCGATATTCCACAATGACCGCACCATGTCAGCGTTATCAAGAAGGTGGCAGATAACACGTGATTACAATAGGGAAATGACCGGGTAAGCAGAAGTGTCTGATTCCCTGATATCGTCTTACAGTATTATTTTGTAGGTCATCATTAAAATGATTTGTGAAGTATATGCTCACAATTACGCTAAAAACACCAATCCGGTATGTATTTCATCACTTGCTATGTCAGCCAATCTCGAGCGATGAATGAGTGCTTTACATTAGGTGTCAATAGGAATTTTGAATTTGTTTCCCGCTCAGCGAATAAATAGCAAACTAAAATGACGTCGTTCTTTCGGGTTTCTTTCTTGAAAGCTATCAACTCAAGACAGTGCTGAACGTCGATTTGGGTACCCCAAATCAATGTTACAAGAGCTTGTATTCAGTTCGTTTTTAATTAAAAGTAAACACCTGTTTACGAGTGGGTGACGGACACACATACTATTTCTAACTTGAGTGGTTTGTGTTGCGAATTTTTTTCCCAATGAGCAATAACACCTGCTGAATCTAATACAGACTGAAATAAAACAGTGAAATCGTAAATCCTCAGGACTGCTATCTACTTATAAGCAATCTCACTTCAGTCGGCGATTTTACCTCGACTAGTCGTCAGTGGAACTCTGACATGGGGTGAACATTTTTTGATTTATCTAATGAGTTCTGGTATCACACAACAGAATGGCCAGTCCTTACGGTCAGCAATCTCAGTAAAACAGTTATAGAAGTGTTTTTGGTCCTGTAACTGCTATTCATGAAGGAGGTAGGCGTTTCCCGAGTAGAACCATAGGCAAACCATAATGAATCACCAAAACAGATATTCGGTAGCTATACAGAATGTGGATTTCACTGAAAAATGAGACGAACGAAGATGAGGTGGGAAAATAAGCCTTCCAGTAGCCCACTCAGTCTTCATGACATTTGTAAACGTTCCTCCCTAGGTTTCGTATTGACCGAATATCGATTACTTGAACGGTTCTCACCGCCGAACGGCGGTAAATCAATAAGAACAAGCCTATCAATCAGTGAAAAACGGTTTACAAAGTCATTTATTATTGGGTTGTCAGAAGGCATTTCATGACCAACCAACATTCCACAAGTCCGTTTATTTATGGTATTGCAGTAGTAATACGTGTAATATAAACGTGAGTTAAACACTCCACTTTAGCTTCTACCACATGGTAAAGTATGTTGTTTTGCAAATTCAGGTGAATCTCGATCGTTTTTATTGGAAATCGGAAGCACAATCTAGTATCACAAAATTCGTGAATTTTGCACCACTTACATAGGATTCAAACGGTACACTGGTTTTACTGTAGACCGCAAAATCAAATGTCTTATATTGTCTTTCACTTGTAATCATCCTGTTTTTGTGAAGTTCTTTGGCCGTCCAATCATGCCAGATTTAATAGTTCACAACGAGTCGAAACCACCAGGATCGACGTACACAATATTAGTGAGCGGTAAGGGGTTTGTTTGATATAAGTTAGACGGTATTCACAACTGATCACAGCTGTCCCACCTCCATAGGCTCTCCAATTGATCCTTTCCAAGGAGAGGCATCAGACTGCGTTGTCGTCACTGTTACAGCCCGTCAATGGTGTGTATCCTTGTCACGACTGGGACTAAACTTTGACCACGTTTTCGTGAGGCAACCATCTTGATCGATGTGCAGTTGATCGTACAATCATGACATTGTCTGCGGAAAAGTATGTGTGGGATTTATCGGTTAGTGCTCAACTTTGTCCGAATTTCCGCGTACAACTGGTTGCGTTCGACTGGTTCTCTTTCCCTACTTATTAGGGCCTAAGCATCTTTTGACACAATGGCCTAACACACAGTCTAATCTAGATTGCATTTAAAGGTTGATGCAGTTTGAGCATTTGTTACCGCTTTCAGTTCTCAGATAATTAAATCGGCCCAGGTTTCATCTTACTATCCTGATAATTGTCATCCGGTTAACATCAGAAACGTACAAGATATCAGTGTGCTACAATTCATCACGCAGTTTGCTTGACACAACAGAAATTCCATTTGAGCTCAACACAATGAGTCATTAATTCACCTTACGTTATTCTTCGTATAATTAATGAACATGTATGCGATTAAAGTTTTATATCGGAATCAATTAAGCAAAGGCAATGACAGAATGTTAATACATCGGATGTTTTCAGAACCCAACAGAGTGTCATCGGGGTTCAGTTCATTGAAATACTACTCAGTTCACAACTAGTAAGTTCATCTAAATTTATAATTTATAATTCAGGCAAATGAAGTTGAGTCGACTTACTCAAAACACTACCAGCCGGTCTCAACATAATCGGAGAAAGTTAAATTACTGCCCACGGAAAACTTTTAGGATTTTTAGGCACAGGTTGCTACCTAAAGTGGATCAGTTAATAGTTAATGGCCGACAATTCAGCCGTGTAGGATAGACAAAATTTAAAAAATCAATTAGAAATGGTTTATGTCAATATCTCCCTCTAGTTCATACGAATCAAACTGACTGATGCAAGAAAGATTGGTGTTACTAATGAGTAGTCAGCTTATTTCTATGAATTTTATCTGTGTGAGATTGTCTACAATCTTGATGGTGCCTAAGTGAGATGCATAATTGCAGTGCATACAGAAGGATGAACTTGTTAAAATTCACTTGGAATGCGAGTAAATAAATTAGACTTTCTTGCGGCGACATCCTTCTTACTGAGATATCTGGTCTAGTGGCAGACGGTTAATATTTTGAAACTCAGAATGAAGCAAGTGTAGTAGTTAATGCCTATGTATATATATATGCATATATATATATATATATATATATATATATATATATCATTAAACTTAACTTGCCTACCCATGGGTGAGTTAAAAAAGATTTCACTTCAACATTGCAGCACGCATCTTAATGATAATATACAGTTCCTTAGGTTGACTTACTGACCTGAAGTGTCTCCTCAATAATCACATTCTCACACCTCTGCCACATGAGTACAAACCATTCGTGAAAGAAGACAGGTTTCTGGCTGATTGGCATGAAACGATTCCACACTTATAGCTTTAAATTAGAACCGAAATGGAAGCAGTGTAGAGGGAAACAATTTATGGGTAAAAAGAAAGATGGAGATGATGTAGGAAAGTCAGAGATGATCGAAGAATTGTTATCACCAAATAGCGTCAAACCTACGGCAATTACAAATTCAGTTCAAATTCATTTCGGTTAACTAGACATCCTCGTTTGCTTGGGTTATTGTTTGACTTAAATGAATGACAGATGCATTTAGAGTCAAGTGATGTTATTCGAGATTCCAGTAACTATTAGTCTTTTCATTTCCCTCAAGCATAGGTAGTTAATGTTGCCCAAATTCTCTTCTGACATAGCGTGTGATCGTATCAGCCACGCAAAACTGAAAAATGGAACAAAGCACAAAAATGACTGTCGTTACATTGCTCATGCGCGAACAGACAGGGCTGCGTAACAAGCGTAACAAGATCACCCACAATTCAGGCCACATTACTTTGAAACATCCTATCCCGAATCACTGATGTAAATTCTCAATCTGGGCTGCTGTGCAAATGGATAGCGCTGATTACAGGGCGAGGCACGGGTCTGAAATACAAAAGCCGACGCCTGATTCGCTGCATTTATACGGATGTACTCGCTTTTCAATGTTCTAGTAAAATCTGTGGCGTATCGGTCGACTATTCCATTGATCTGTCCCGCATTAACCTACAGGTGCCACACGGTTTTGTGTGAACACCGTTCACGGTTGAATAAGTAAGCTTGAATTAATAGCTTTATCCTGAATTGACAAGGTTTTCGATTTTTTATTTTGAGAAGGACTCACTTAACATCTATTAAAGAGAAATACACTGGTCCATCCCTTCCAAACCTACTAATGTGCAATGTGATGTGTTCTTGTTTCTTCTATCGTCATTATCTCAAGACGGCCAACTTCATTTACAACACTGGACGCCAATCCATTTTCCTGAAAAGTATACGTCCGCTTCGATATCTGGAGAATCGTGTGATCAAACGGTCTACTCGACGAGCAGACATTATTCCATATTGCCATGATTGTGTGTCGCAGTATTATTGTCGTGCGATATCTGATTGCATCCACAAGACGATACAGAAGAGAATGATCCCGTAGCAACTTTCTGTTTGGACACGAATGGCTAATCAACTGTCCTTTGTCTTTGTACAAACTTTAACTGACGCTATCAGGAATAGCACCATCAAATTGTCATAGATAAAGGATGTTGGTCAAACACGAATTGCTAAGATGCGACATTGAACCATGCCGAAGAATTTGAATCCATCAGTCGTTAGTGAATTTTTTAAACAATCATTTACAAAATGATGATTTTCATGGGAGCTAGTGAGAAAAATTACAGGTGTTCATGTGTTACTTTGTTGCGGTTTCCTTGAGCACTAGATAGCGTGAAACACTTATTTGCAAATGGATTTTTACACTCACTCAAAACGCCTACTGATTGACTGCCTACTTAGCAACATTATCGTGTGTGGAATTCCTCACAGTCACCAATAAAAGCTTTTTGATAGCTACAGTCTGACTTATCATCAGATCCCTTTGGTAATGAGAGCTAAACTCGAGTCTAGTGCTTCTTTTCGAAAGGAGCCGACTGGAAAGTCTATGGGAATGCGACGGCTGCGATCAATTGTGGGTGATGTTCAACTTGAAATTAACGTTTCCTTGAAATGAGCCGCGCATTTGTAGCGTGATTAGACATGTTCAGTTGACTCCAAGAAAAAGATATCGCTCGTATTCCTCCTGATAATGACTTTTGACTTTTCTCTTTTGTGTTCAATTCTTTTAGGTATGTTCTGCTCAGTAGGCTTGCTGAACCAGTGCAGATATAATGAATTAGGAAACCAGGACTGATGATCCGGCGGTTTTCCATGTGACGCCAAATTAGTCGAAGTTTCCTTGGGTGGCGCCGCTTTCCACTGGTCAGCTACAGAACTCTCATGTAATGGTTAGCTGGCTGAAAATAGTGAGAGTAACTTGAAACTAATTCAGAGTTCCACGCCTATTCATTGTCTTAACAAATAAGAGAAACCGAATGCGAAACTAGTTTACAGTCATACCATATAAAATACACATGCTTGTTCAGTAAGATGCGCGTGGGATCGCTGTGTGGAACTGAATATCTCCAACACTTCTGAGTTATTTGGGATCCGGGTTTCCAATCAAAATCCATCCCATTGCGAAAGAGTGTGAGAAAGAAGACCTGGTTTTGTTTAGGATGGCTGGGGAGAATTAACAGTCATCTCATCTTGAGAAAAAAACAAATTGCGCAAATCTGTGAATAGGCCGCAACCTTGGATAAACAACCAAACGGCGCAGAATTAGGGTTCGACTTGCTAGTCCAGACAAAATTTAATGCACTTTCATACTTTCCTCTTCATCTATACCTGCTGCCAGCGTGAGTGATTCTTTATGAGGTTTCAACAACACGGTGAACTTACCGTGACGTCAATGCCTTCAATATTTATGTCAGTCGATAATTTCGCTTAGTAGTTAGGTGATCATTCATGCGCTGTGCCCTTCTGTCAAGTTACTTTGCATCCACTAAATTGTGGTGAGACAAACACCAAACGATGGACTTGACAGAGGCGGTTGTGATTTCACCACATTTCCTGGACTAATGACATGCTCAGAAGTGCTAGTGATCTCGAGAAACACAAAACCCTGAGGACTTGACAACATTCACGGACGCTAAATTTCTCAATGGCATAGCCTCATAATCGGTTGTTACTATTAGGCTGTTGTGCAAACTTATGATTATTAATACATTTTTGTCTCCGTGAAATCAAAAGTAGCTACCAAATGCTTTATGGCTTTGCACATTATATTGGTTCATTATTTACTGCCCAGCAGGTTGTACATCTTCCCCTCTCCCTTAAGTTACTTGAGATTAACTGATTGGAGGCTTAATATGAAGTCTTTTTTGTCCGGAGGAAGCTGTTGATCTGAGAACAGCTGAAACATTCTGCGGAGTATTTTCGTTCAAAAAAAATACGGCAAAATGATGTGCATTTTTCATTTCCGCAACTCGTTCGCACTGATAGACGGCCGTTGTGTGAAGAAAACTGCAAGGAATTGTAACAGTATATAGTTTCTTCAAGAACTGCCTGACTCTTTGTAAGTTTCAAGGCGTTGAAGTTTGAACAAGAAGACTTATCTTGATCCCTTCTATATGACGAGCGCAACTAAAATGAGAATGGCATCCGATCTTCCGGTCAATTTAACGATAGGTTAAAACTCATTGTTTTTTTCGGTAGAAGGGTATGTAGAAGTGTTTTCGTGACATATAGCATTTTCTTTGTTCTATCGAATTTTTGGTCACTCACTTGATTAGTCAACGAGCTACTTTAACACGGGTAACCACGTAAACTCTGGAGATTATTTAAACTAGACTCCCAGTTACATGAGCGTGATTATATTGCGGGTTATTTTAGTACAATTCAGTAGTGTGGGGATTGGACTAACAACGTACGTTTCCTTGCAGTGCGTTGAACAAAACAAATCTCGTGGTTTTACATTGTTAAAGCAGCCTTGGATGCTCCGCTGCTTAAAACAACCATCCATAATCTAATCAACCGGACGAATAACTGACGTTGCCAAAACTGGCGGTCTCGAAAACGGTCTGCAAACCTGGCGTAATACAGTCATCGGCCGCTTAAGTTGACAATTCTTTTCATCAGTGCAACTACTAGGACGTCTCCCTTTCATTACTTGCTGCTTGAACTTCGAAATGGACTTCAACCTTTCACAGCTTCATGCGGAAATACCGTAATCCAAGTGACGGAAGCAACACTTTCTCTTAATTTCAGTCAGTGCTGGTGGTAACTGTCAATCCTGGACCGATCCATTAAAGACGAATTCCGGACTACTGAAATTTTGCAGGTAGTGTGACGACAAAACCCCAATCAAAAAACCAGAACCCCAAAGTGCCAACGGGGACGCCATCACAATATCCTGATCTATAGCAACGTGAATATAAACTATGTTAATTTTGCCCCCTACAACGCTTCCTGTATTAGCATTAGGAATTCCGATTTGTTCTGTTTTCACAACACAATATAACTGTGTGTGTTACTGCTCATTAGGAGTTAATTTGGATTTTTTTCTAATGACCATCTCCCGTAGTATAATTATTGGTGCGTGTTGTCATAAGCAATCCAAATAACAATGCTCAGAGCTGTATTGCGCTTGTTGTTCAGCAATAAAAAGCGAGCAAGAATAAGTTAATCATTTGGTGATTTCAAGTGTGAACCGAATCTTCATTGCGAATGAAATACGATAAAAAACCTGAAGCATCATAACTGAAACAACTTTGTTAAAGCGCTACTCTGAAATCGATCTAATAACACATTTTATCAATACTGTAAGGTAGAGCCGGGCGTTTTCACTCCGATCACTCGTTACACTTGTCGATCAACTTTGGCCAACTTCGAGGTATCCGGGACAGCACTCATCCGAAGCATGAGTTCTAGCGACAGACCTGTAAAATGGAAACAACACGAACAAGCGTGAACCAGATGACAGATAAGCCCCACGCACAAATGACTTACACGAACAAAAAACAAAAATGACGCTAAAACTCGTCAGCACTATTTGATGCACACTTCAAATTCAGTACATGCGCGCTTGATAATTTTGATTACACCTTGCAGCATTTTCAGTTAATATTTGCACACCCGCTCTATTGAATAGCAGAGTGCATTGTATTCTTCATTCTTAATAGCTCAAAATTGGCATTTTTGTTAAGAACCTCAAGAATGAATCACGATTCACTTTCATACGCAAACTGTAAGTGCCAGGGTAGATCGTCCATGTCTATTTCAGGGTAAACTACTCAAGACATTCGGGGAAACATAGCATAATAAAACAATCAAAATTTAAATGGGATCAATTTCGTTCAGACTGTTTTTTGGGAGCTATTTTGTTCGACACTAAATTGTTCTGACAATCCAAAATGAATTCCAGTCTTTCGGTTGCCACTTATTCCACGTCGTACATTCCAGTACAGAATAACCTTATGTGTACACACATGTCGTGATGCAACTTTCAATTCAATATATTTAGTCATGTAATGGAAACTATGTAAGTCATGAACCACTATGTTAAACTGTCAACAGTCATAAAGTGCATCGACTGTGGGCAGCTTTTCAGCAAACGGTGAATGTAATGGCAACTGGATTTTCATCGTGATCATTCTAAAAGGCCGGAATCGATCGCTTCTTAACCGTGTGCCAATCGTGTTCAATGAATCTTGTGAGTGAATCGTTCTGTTGTGCATCGATTGGTCAATACACAGACGCGCACACTGTATAACGTGACCGACGATTTTGACGCATCACACAATGGTTTGGTAATTCAGCATAAGGCTGTTGAAACAAACTAGAAACAATCAGCTACTTGCGTGAAATTAGCTGAATCAAAACAAAATGTTCGTTCCAAGTTTGAAAGAAGCTGAAAAGAAAAAGAAGAAAGATCCCAAAGAGGAATTCAGTCAGCTTGACATACTACTGATTGTCGCTTTGATTCTCGCGTTCGTCCTATCTTTGTTAGCTATTGTGTTGGAACCGCGGAGAGTATGTGAGTACTTAGTTATATTGAAATCATTCGGGTGAATGTAATATTTACTAAAACTATGCTGACTTTTATACGTACTCATTATGCATGCCACACTTAAAAACTGAATGGTCAATATTTGCATAAAACGGGATTTATGAAGATGTCTGCAAACATAACTAGAGCGCTTTATTCAAGTCGGTAGCTGCTTATGACTAACACACAATGTCTTCGACTACGTCCTCTCGTTCTAGAACACTCCCTGATGTGCCAAATTATTGTTACGTGCAAATCGTCATATAAGGCTTTGCCTAAGTCAGTTTGTCCCTAACGACGTTTTTACATTACTCTTGATAGTATACGCGGTTTTGAAGCTATACATTTTAGTGCTGAATTTCGGCTTTTTTATTTTCTGAAATTTCTATAGTTAATAATCTCCGAGTCTGATTGATGACCGGTGTAACAGGCCTGATAGCTTGAAAGAGATGCGTGAAAAATCTTCACTCTGGTTTAATTAAAGACATTGTCAAAAACAGCATGTCAAAATTTGGTACGTGCTCCACCTGCTGATCTACGAAGGTAATGTGAGCCTCAGAATGTACATATTCATATCCAGTTGGCTACCCAATCCGAGGTGATATAAGCAATTTATTAAACGCCCTTAAATAATGACGGTATGATGAGCGTCCCTCTAATAATTCACGCTGTTATCAGCCAAAGTCACCGATGACTACTATATTTTTAATGAGAATGCATCGTCAGTTCACACTTTCAAACGTACGGATTTTGTGTCGCATATGACATAGAAAACCTTCCACAAAATCAAACACATTTGAAATAAATCGAAGCAACTTAAAAATCCAAAGATGATTTTTCTGGGTGATTAGTGCAATTTTGACAATGTTGATTCTTTCTGCTGAAAACAAAAGAAAAATACCCGAATGAAGCTATTAGACTGATCGGTGTGATAAATGTTTACAGTCGTCCTACTTACAACTTACGTCAACATTCATAAAACACCAGGTTTCTTATACAATTTTGTTGAAAACTGCCGTCGCTTAATATACTTTTCTTGTCACTTTTGCAGGGATACTCAGGTCACAAAGCAACACTTCGGCAAGTGAGTGAACTGTATACTGCGTATCACTTCCACTATATTTGTCATCAGTAATTTACAGACGATTTCTTTGTGATCTCATTTAATGTAAAACTTCTCAAATTGTCTCCGACATATCTGTTGACGTCTGATGACATTCTTGACTGAATTACATCAACTGAGATTGCCACTATGTTTATTTTAAATGAGCTCCAAATTCAACAGTCAAACAAAATAAATCAGTCGCAGGATTAAGTCAGCAAACCTGTATATACTTGGGGGTATATGGAGCTTCGGTCCGCTTGTTTTGGTTGTCTTAAAGAGCACCGGCTCGACTGTGTCCATGCATCTCTAGCTGCTCAACTCTTTCGTACGTCTGGAGATGGGTATATGCAATGAAATGGGCCCTAACTTTTTCCATTGGCTGTATACATTGAAGGTAAACCACTTTTACAGGTAAAAATTTAGCGACCTTCTCCTTAGGATTTATCAGATACTCGTTTGGTGCCTTAGTGGAGTTTGCTTTCCAGCCCACTGTGTTGGTAACGGAACCGGCTATCTGAAGGGGAATTCTTCAAAGAATTGTAATCTTGAAAATGCACTGTCTTAATTGATAGGTTGATTTCTGAATATAGCTAATGAGGCACAGTAGACAAGATGCTCCATATTAGCGTTTTTGGTCATTCGTCATCCAGAAGTACAATGGTTATCAAATGCTCGTTTACTGGGCAACGTAAGTGAAACTAGAGAGTGGACTGGTAATAAGAGTTTCAATTAAATTAGGGTAGCATAATTTTCGCACATGTTTTACAACAGAGAAGTTAAGTCACTAGTCTGACTCTCCATTTGACAGCTACCGTGTGGAAATTACCTTAGAAGTCGCAAGCTGCGTGCGGTTCATTTGTGATATTATTGTAATGGCAGTCGATTCAGCTATGACTAATGCAGACTACTGGGCGAGTTCTGACTAACGCGTTGGGGTCTATTAACAATTTTGAGAGATATTCGTAGTAAAGAGTTGATTATTGGAGTTAATTGAATGTAACTCATTGCAGTGTAATGTTTTTCAAACTCCACTATCCAAAAAGCTGGACGTTGCTCACTGATCAGCTTTGACATACGATTCATCTTACGCTCAATGCATACCATTGTAAATCAACAGGAAATTGAGCACACAGGCATTGTTTGAGAAGGGAGAAATATATTATCTTCTGAATTAGATTTCGGCAGAAGAACGTTGCTGATCCAGATGGGTAACGTAGCCATCGGAGTTCGTTTCATAGTGGACCAGAAAAGATTATTAGCTTTCTATGTAGTCCAGGTTTTGACTTCGAAAACTATTAGGATTAGTTGTATCTTCTTGGTAGTAGCGCTGAGCTAACGACTTACAGTATTGTCCTTCTGTACCTTTTCACTAAATGTTTCTGTTATCCATTTTTGAGACATTCGGTTGTGAAATTTCACGCATTTTACAAGGTTCCAGAGGAAAAGTTTCTTTCTGTTCAATTTGTCAGGCAACATAACATACTGTTTCGGATTACGAGGCATGATGCCGTGAACGGTAACAGAAAATGTCGAACCAAATGAAGTATTCGTGAACTCTTATTTCCGTGGATTTGATAAACGTTTTTCAGTGATACGTCTGGATACTTAGGTAGTCTAATATTACCACTGCAAGATAAAGAATATAAATTTGCGGCTTCATTAAGCGTTCGTACTTTATACAAAAGTCCATGTCATTCAAAACCATAAACAACAAAGTAACATCTGTGCTGATGAATAGTCGGGAATTTGGCTAGTTTCAAATTGAACATCACCCACAATTGATCGCAACTGTCGCAATCCCATCGAATTTCCAGTAGACCCATTTTAAAAAGAAGCATTAGACTGGAATTTCGCTCCCATTAGAGAACTCGTTAGTCATACATATCATTGCTACGACCGGGACTAGAACTCCAGTCACGTTTTCACGAGATAACCTTGTTGACCACTGCGCCATTGACGACCGGATTATCATATGTGAACGTTTACGTTAAACGGGTTGAAAATGTGTAGTCTTGTTTCTCAGCGATATTCTTCAAGAACACCAACGTAACGCGCTGCCGCTTTGCTCATGGAATTATACAAGGGTTAGTGAACCTTAAACGTCATTATGATATAACCGTTAAAATTGGACGGAATCGCACTTAAGAACCAAGGGTGGCCACCTCAAATTTAAATGGTCAACTGCATGACAAGACTCGAGAAAAGAGGAGTCATAATACGGTTTCAGTCTTACCGATTTACTCAGTCCGGATCCTCAGGGTATTCGAAATTTTTACAACGAGGTCAATCTGTTAAGGATGATCCATGAAACAATTAATTATTTCTATCCACCACAAGAAGCTGTTGCGTTTGTTGTTTTTTTAAGATAAGGGAGTACCAGTGATCTTCACAAAGTTATCTTTAATATGTTCTGAGGGCTACGAATGTTAGACTATTATAAATATTTGACTACATATGTGATCACGGTTGCAAAGCAGATACGATACCGTACTTGACAACATGCGCCTAAGAAATTACTCTGGTGTTGCTTGTTAACGAATCAGCTCAAATGCTGCAGTCAGTGCTACTGACAAATAAATGGGGCGACTACTGACAATGTTTCTAAGCCTATTCCTATATAGAAAGTTCGGAAACGCAACACGTGCACGAAATAATCACACATGATAATTCGGTCGTGCCTAATGCGAGGTCAATGGCGCAGTGGTCAACAAGATTACCTCGTGAAAACGTGGCCGGAGTTCTAGTCCCGGCCGTAGCAATGATATGTATCACTAACGAGCTGCTCTAATGAGTGGAATTTAAGTCTAGTGCTTCATTTTGAAATGGGCTGACTGGAAATTCGATGGGAATGCGACAGCTGTGATCAATTGTGGGTGGTGTTCAGTCTATGTGAAATATGTTTTCATTTCAGAACACATCAGTTCTTGCCTCTTTGCCACTGAATCCGGAACGGTGAGTTTGACAGAAACATGAGCGGACTGCAGACTTTGTACGCCTTAGGTGGGAACAGGTTTGTCCCTCCATTCTAGATAACTCAGGAAGAACTGGTCTAGTTCACGTCAACGGTCTGATCGAATTTAGCCAGCCAATTCAACTGATTCAAAAACACGAATATTTCTTCACTCCTGCAACTCACGAACGCTCATATGACTAATCATATCAAGCGCAAATTTAGGCTTGTCCCATCTATTACCTATGCAGCTGCGCAGTTAGGCCTGATTACAATCACCGGAAGAGATTAATACCAAATAGTCCCAAACGTAGTTCTTTCAATCAATCTGTCTTTTACGATACCGTTCAGTTTACATGTAAGTGCAGTGACGTTTATATGTGTAAAACAAATCAGCACTATTTACACGTAACAAAATTTCAATGTACAACTTTGGTGTTAATAGGCTGTAACGGAGGCTGTTCGGGAAATCCCGTTTTGGCATTTACTTTGCTAGCTCTTCCTCTGAGTTTTCATGTGTCACAGTGAAATTTCTGAGCTCCCAGCTTGGTCTTGTACCCCAACCTATGCTGTAATTACTGCATTTTGGGATGCTATTTTTGTCGTTGATTTGAATCTAGTATAAGTCCAGGTTTTCACACAAGTGGGGCTTTCCTACAATTATCAAACCCGCTAGAGTAGTTATAAAATACGACAGGTGTCCAGTTAAATAGTAAAACATGTTTCAAAATATAAAGTCAGTGGGTGACACAACAGTCCAAAACAAGTTGATTAGCTACTAGCGTTTCCGCATATCTAATTGCTAGACGGCTGGTAAAAGTGGGCCACCAATAATACTTTAGCATTCGGATAGGCATTAACAAAGTTGTCGCGATCTTGACCCATCAGACGAGGCTGTGTGAATGAGTGTGGCTGAAGCAGCATAAAAGTTACACGCGGCGTTGATTATATAGTACGTCACATGTGTGTGTGGGTCCATCCCGTGTCTGACTCCATTCTTCAGAGGTATATAGCACATGTTTTATGGCTGATAACCAAAAACGACGTTAACATATCACTACGTAACACAGGGTTCTTTTGTAAGGAAGATGAAGGTTTCCAAAAAGCTATACAGAAACATCGCCTTATCTCTTCCTTAAGCATAAAACAACTATCTGGCATTTGACTGTAGCATAAACTATTGTGACTGAATGGACTGTTCAGTCTTGATACTCACACAAAACTTTACATGATGGTTAATGCTTGTGGTTTGACACTAGCCAGTGTAATGTCTTATTCTGATTTGGAAATACACAATTTACATCTATAATTATGTTGATAAAATGGCAGGCTCTGTTATTCTATGTTTATTAAAGACATGGTTGAAACTTCAACTACCAATCATTTTCATTTTAATCATGTTACTTCAGCCAATGGTACAACACCCGCAGCATCTTCAGGTAGGCTCATTTACATTCCTTTGGTATAAATGATTTCTTTTTCTATGGGTTGACGATTCATTTGCTCGTTAAAGGGGGACAAAATGCTACACACGCTGAATGTAAACGTCTCAATGTTGATAGAATAAATGTTACGACTGTCAACGTTAAATAGCTAATTCTGCTTGAACAGTCCGTGTTGAAATGAAAAATGGTATTAACTGGGCAATTTCTGCGCACTTCAGAAGCCCACAAATAACTTGGATTTGTTGCGTACGCAATGAAAGATTTCCACCGCTGGTTTAGTCACAAACACAGCAGCTTTCTCTGTCAAAAAGGACATGTTCGAAGTTGAACCAGTAGTGGACATTTTCATAGTCCTCAGCACATAATCAAGAACAAAAGGAAGCGTCGTAAGACGCCGTGGAAATATGAAAGTAGCGGTTCTGTTCAGTCTCCTCTATGACTCTTACGTAAGCTAGCGTCAATCCAACGGTGACGCGTTTAGTTAGCTCACGCAGCCTAGCACATGACAGTGTTCGAAAACTGTACGGGATAACCAGTAGATTAATTGTGAGTGGATGGTTGTTTGACTTTTATTTTGAGCAATATCATTTTTTTTCGGCAAGCGATCAGAATGCACACGACCTACATATCGAACAATTTCCACGGCGTATTGCTTATCTGCTAAAAAGACTATTAGACAGTAATGGTTAGGCCTGAGTAACTTACACGATTGAGTTTGATCATCAACGATTGTTCTTCTGTCCATTAATTTAGATATATGCACCGCCTAGTGGACCGTTTTAACTATCCTAGAGGCTCATAATAATTGTCAAATGAATCTTAGGATTAAGTTCATCAAATGGTTTTTATCGTTTCACCGGTTGCACAAGAAAGCAATGCAGCATGTGCCCTTTTTAGTTATTCCTCATTAGGCCAAGTCAGCTTTAATGTTTAATAGATAGCTCACTAGGAAGAAAGGGCGCTGCATATTTTGACACAAAGATGATTTCAACTCGTTGAACATGTTACGTCAGAAATATTATCGTGGAAACGGTGGTTATAAACAACTCTATCATATGTACCGTTAGACAAATAAGGATCACGAACAATCACCTTCGAAATACTGGCTCAGATCAAACATGGAAAGGACACTTTTCTTGGTGAAACGTTGTCACAGTTTCATGTAACCGGTAAGCAACGGACAGTCATCGGAGGCAATTTCTTGGCACTTTTGTTTCCACCTGTATTACAACGGTAATTGGACAAAAAATATAACACTGAGTAAACGATAATTTTAACGAGGTAACAAAGCTCCACGCAGTAACCAAAGGAAACTCAAAATTGGCACAAAGATTACTCCAGCAGTCTCTAGCTAAAAAGAAATTAGGAATGACACATGAGAAGTTATTTTCGAACAAGGCACATAAAGAAGTTGCTACCGATTCGTATTGCCTCTTCTGTACTAAATGAAAGTAACCAGAAATATATATATATTTAACGACAGTGGATTAGGGGGTGAGGAAATAAAACAGCATGAATTATGTGCCAATTAATTAGTAATACGTTCAGCTAAGAAACAACGAGTCATGTAGTGATCACTCATGTTTTGTTTAATGATGACACGTCAGTGAAAAGGTAGAAAGTTTGAGACATAAAATGTTCTTTTCGTGACATCAAAATAACCTAGCTACGCTAAGTATACTCATCAAGCCGAGGTAGTGCACATCCGAAAACTCCATGCCTTGCTATCCTGATAAAATGGTTTAGAAAAAGTCACGACTGTCTTAAAGGGATCTGCACGGTGTACAAAAGCAGCACACATGCAACTGTTCTGGGGCGATCAAAACTGCTGGAGTTATTCACGCTATTTATTGAGTCTTCCGAATGAATCATAGTCCTAGTAAGGAAGATTTACAAGTCGAAATCGGCAGAATATGACAGAATATGACTTTATGTAAAGCCCCTGTTATCGTAAAGACTTTTTCATTGGCTGCGTTTAGCATTGA
Organism: Paragonimus heterotremus; assembly: GCA_013368495.1. Classification (NCBI taxonomy): domain Eukaryota; kingdom Metazoa; phylum Platyhelminthes; class Trematoda; order Plagiorchiida; family Troglotrematidae; genus Paragonimus; species Paragonimus heterotremus. Next base: position 85,901 of record LUCH01001037.1, read on the forward strand.
ATTAAGCTTTTTGTCGTGATCCGCGTAACCATACTACATGATTACACAGGGCATACATACAGTAAACTCAAACCGCCACATGTTTCCTAGATATTGAAGCTGTCTCACTTTATTTTAAGTTGTTCCCAGTGTAATGTTTGCAAATCCTATATTGATTATGTTGTAAAGGTTTTCAAAATATCTCAGAATTATTTATATACCTGTAAAAAATTTAGAATAAGACAGACCACTTGTGCGAAACAAGAAACGATTTTAGTTACGCGGGTTGCCAGCGTTAACATAGTGTAATATCATTAAAACAACAGGTTGTTCGGGTATGGAGTAAGTAACTGATTTAATGCTATACCAACTGCTTGATACTCATCAACATGAAAACCGTCAGCAAGTAAAGTAAAAAGACCAACAAAAAGGCTTGCCAAATCAACTTTGGAAACCGAATGAATCTTTCTTCAAAAAGCCTGAGGACAAGACAATCTTCTGAGCGTCACGCACTTGCAGGTTATTTAAATTTCAACAGTGGACACCTCAAGTGCTACATTTTAACAATAAAGCACTGTGGAAGTCTGCTCCCTAAGTCAACAAGGCCAATCAATACTGTGTGTTCAACGCGTTAAGTATAAATGTGGGTACTAGACAAGTGTAATGCAGACTAATGGAATACTGTTAATACTTTCTCTCGGTCGTTGCATCATGTACAATCAAAAGTTAATTTATTCTTGGAAAACATCTTACAAAATAAGGTAAGTTGACCAACATTATGAATGTAGTGCAATAAACAGTTGCCCATCGTAGACATACATTACCAGTCAGCCTTTTTCACAAAAAGCATTTAGTTAGAGTTCTGTCTATGTTACAGCACATACAGGAGTGTGTTTCATTTTCAGGATCTAGGGACTACCTCTTTGTAAAACAACCGATCTCACATTACACATGAACGAATTGTCACACTGACGGTTTGCTTAAGAAATTAACTGGTATGATTTGATTCTACGAATTGTGCAAAAAACAGGATCAATGATTCACATGAGTACCTCCTGAGAAACCAAACCGAAGTTTGAATCCAGTTAAAAACTGAAATTAAAATTAACTTCATCAATCGAATTTCAATCACGTGACAGGGCAGTCGAGTTAAAGTGTTAGGGTGTAATGGGGAAGCGTTCATCTGAGCAACAGGAAAACTTCATCGGGGTTTCATTCATAAGTTATTTAACTTGATTTGCTATAGAATGTTTGGTATTTATTCATTTTCAACTTGTAGATGGGAACACTATGGCAGAAGAAGCAGTGACTATTGTTGGGTTCATCATTCTCGCAATTGCAGTGATCATCCGACTGATCTTGCTGTGTACATGTGAGAAAAATTTTCAGGCGCTCAGCATTTCCGTCATCGTTCTGACTGCTGTTGGATGTAAGTTGGAAGTGTTTCGAATAGATCATTTTTATTCCTATCTATTGGGTTGGTAATCAGAACCCACGTGGATTATGGACTACTAAAATGTGGTAATTATTCTTCCCTTTGGCCTACTTGGGATAAATAACCATTTGTTTGGCATTCAGTGGTACAGTTTTATGTATATAAGAACCCACAAAATACTTCAACACAGAATTAGCACAAACAAGAGGTGTAACGGATAAGTTGCCCAGATTGCTGTCACCGGCCAAAGAGGTTAGCACTGATCAGCTCAACGTAAAACCTTACAATATCTCACTGTGCTCAAAAGAAAGTGCACCGAAACCGAAACATTCTGTAGATGAATTGCGTAAGCGCGAAGGAATAGCACTGAAAGGTGAAACACTTCATGCTTTCACAGCGGATTGACAATGTAATTATGATCAAAGACTGAGGACGGTCAATTGTTCCTCACCAAATGTGTATCGTTTATGAAATCATTAGAGGATTTTGATTGGGTTATACACCGCATCCGAAACCTGATTTAACGGGAAAACCCCGTTTAACTGATTAGCGAGAGAGGTTTGCGAGCCGGATTAATGGGTGACGCTATTTCTGATGCCTTCTGAACGCATGACAGAAATATTTGGCAGGTTCGGCCGAAATTACCTAGCGAAGCAGTTGAAAATATAAATTCATGTAGGTATTTGTTGTCGGCTACAACATGAAAGCTTTCGACTGCGTGAGATATATACAAGGTATGTACTAGATGCCTAACATCGTCAGTTTTGATGTCCTGATTTCTAGCGAATTACGGAACTGTTTAACTGTCAAGGAATCAATAACCTTGCTAAATAAGTACACGGAATATCTGTTGGGATACGCTGGATTCACAGCTTGTTACTTCATACGTTGATAGTATAAGCTGGTTCACTACAGAAATTGTTGTGCGAATGTTACCAGTAATGTATACTTTCAATTAAACAAAGGAAGGGGTATTGCAATAAACTGTCTTCTCATGTCAAGAACTGTCTGTAAGCTGTTTCTGTAGATATTCACAATAGTTTCAGGTTTGATGGATCGATAAATAAGTATATTCATCGGAGATCAAACCAGATTGGCCAGTCTTCCCACTTCACAGGGTGCATACCTATTCAAAACATGCCGGTAGTTGTTAGAACATAGGTTGTCCAATTCAAACTGTACTCACTAGTTCCCTTACTGACTGTCTTTTAATATTAGTAACCATGTTGTATATAATGAACAAAAGGTTCGATTGAGTGGTAGACGTAACCCTAATGGTAGATAACTCAACCATGGTTAGCACGAAAGATGTATCTGGCATATTATCACTTGAGAGTAACGATATATTGTTTTGAAAGCATTTGATACTTGCTCACACTGACTAACCTTACGAATAATATAAGTGAAATTTGAGTTATCGACCGAAATCTCCAGTTGTGCTTAATTTCAATCGAAGCAAGATAACCTGTCAACACCAAATCACAGTGTATTTAAGCAATTTGTGTAAACACGGTGGAATGTACACTGACACATGAACACTAGAAGACACAGTGATGGACTGGTTTTTAGAAAGTGAGTATACAGAACACCTTGGTCAACCCAGATGCACGTACATTTCAAGCCTTGACAGTAGTCAAAATTACAATCATCGAAAGATATTTACCAGATCCCCGACTCAACACCGGCGATTACATTGTTACCTTGAACTATGAGTTCTGTAACTTAATTAAGTAGTCAGTATTATCTAAATCATTCTCGTAACGTGTTTAAATGTATTTAAACTCAAAAACCGCGGGAACCAAACAGCTTAACAAAAGCGTTCTCTGTGGTAATTTTATATACTTCATGGTAACTGATTTTTCGGTGCCAAATTACAATTTGTGAACGTTAGATTCTCCCGAGTATTGGCTCCTCATCACTACGTATAGGGTTATGGGAAAATCGCTTTTTCTCACGCAGGGCTTACAGCGTGCAAGTTTAAGGTTTACTTACCAAAACCAGTTCACTCTCGCTGAGTAGGACTTTGGTTCAACGAGAATGCTCGGCCGTATGATCCTTAATCGCTTAGAAAATACTACCTGCGTTTTACCTATGTGATGTTTATAGCATATTGGAATTACGTCATTCCGAGCAAGATTTACCACTGATTTAACAGTCAGTTTGTTTTAGTGAGACACAGCCATTCGAACCTCGTTGAGAGGCGTGAGCATTAAGTGCACCCAGTAAACATACCCATGGCGTCAAAATGGCAGACCACCGAATCATGATCAGTGTAATGGGAAGTCTAAACATTCGGTCGCCCAAAAATGTTGCATGCCCAGAAAAAAATTGCACGATAAAACAGTAGACTGATCAGTGAAAACAGCGAAATGTTCCTATGGTCCTTACTATAAATTTACGCTCCGTCAAATAAAACTTTAGAACGTATGTATTAAAGAGGAATGCATATATCAGGGGCTTCTGAACATTAGAACACAGGCCAATTCAAGTAGGGTGTCGTAGTTACTGGGAGCTAGCACAGATAAGGACGTTCTCCTTCAACACAGTTCGTTATACTCTCTGCTAAGCCTTCGGTCAAATGCATTACACCGTTGGCTCTACGCAGCATTACAGCAGTTTTAAAGAAGACAGCTCAATCACACTGTATTACGGCGCATGGGTTCGAACCCAATGACCTTCGACAGTCACACGTAGCACTAAAGTATACAGTGAAAACCGCTGTTGTTGAGGTCATGTAAACACAGGAATGTTTCCCGAGTGGTAGTGTGCGAAAATATGTCCAATCTTCATCAATCATGAAAAATGATAACATGGCCGATTAGTACACTACTGCAAAATCAGAAATCCTTATTTACAAACAGATACCTAATTCAGGAATCTGCATGAGTTCCTCAGTAACCTGCCTCCATTCTAATAAGTGTTGGTCAATAAGCCATGTGCGACTGGTTAAAAGATTACTATCAACCTGCACCCCGATTAGAGTACATCGTGTTAAAAAGATCGGACAACGTCGAGGTAGTCACCTACCACCTCGGCGCTAATCACTGGTGCAAATGACTGATAGAAAACTCCGTCGCTCATTTCACTATCATGGTAAACACTCGTAAACGTGTTAGCCAATCACAACAAGTAAGTCATTCTAAGAGGAAGTATAACCATTAAGAAAGAAAACTTAAATATTGCTTACATAATTCATTGGATTCCAAGTTTCAGATATTCCCCGTCACCTATGCTTTCACTCAATTTAACCAGAAATGTTGCGACTAATGTCTGTTGAGTAGCTGTTAGCAAAGTATGTGTTATTTGTTGAATCAAATGCGATAATCATGTGATTTTCTTTTTTAGTCGTACTGTTTATTGTCTCGACCAGCCTGAGTTTCATGGTTACACCACCGTACGGATCGTGGGCGATTGCTGGTTCCGCTACATCGCTTCTGTCACTTTTGAACGCCATCTTTCTCTATTTAATGAATACACGTTCTAACCCAGACGAGGTTGCCTAAAAAACTTACATTTGTATCGTGAATCATTGATATGGTTTTGTACAGAGACAGCGAGGCTTTCGTGGTCAATTACGGACCTATCTTCCTGCTCATCCGTCTGTTCAATTTTTCCAAATATCACCCAACTTCTATGGCTTTTGAATGTTGAATTTTTCAATCCTGGAGCTTATTTTTTAAACGCTACAAAAATTAATATACACTTCACTTTCTTGATATTGAATGTGGGTTGTTGAAAACACGAAACGAGGTTTTTGGTGACGATGTTCAATATCCATGGTTATAAAAGTCCGGTTTGCAATGGACCTTATGAAACAAGAATTCCTAATCCTGATATTATTGCTTGAAACTGTCGATAGAAAGTAGACCAAATAACCACCAGTTTGAAGTCAGGCATGCACAAAACACATACTGCAATAATCAATATAAGACATTCTAATACACATATATATTTGGTTATAAGACAAGAATGGGTACCGTACAACTAATTACTTCATCACTTTTGTCAGCGGGTCAAACCTGTGTGAGGCAAGCATCAGTCATTAGTATATGCCTAACAACGAAGAACCGATACAGCCAAGATAACACAAGCTAAGGTCAACAAATCGATAAGATAACAATAACAACGTGTAAGCTTGCGGAGTAATCTAATTGCCAAAGTCGCCAAGTCGCTCGGAACATGTTCGGGATAATCATTATACTCTGAAAAAGTTGTGGCAACGATCGGATTCAGGATTATCCCTTGTAAACACAGAGTTATCTGCACTAAAAGATGTACTAAATGGATTGAATACTTCTAGAAATATATGTTTTACCATCCGTTCTCCAGAGAGAATTGAAAGTGTGACGCATTTTGCACGAATTTAATATTGAACCGGATTCACTAATTCATAGTTTCATGCATAATGATGGATGCAGATTTGTCTTACGTTGACTGTAGCTCATAAGGAATGCATTCTATTGTGCGATGTTTAAATTCAGTAAGCTCGCATGGACAATTGATAAATCACGTCTAAATAGAATAAATAGTGTATACTGTATAATTCAAAAGTGAACGTAAATCCAGTGTTATTACTTTGGAAAACTTCTGGCCAACATGAGTTTTGTGTAAATTTATAACCTTAAGAGAGATTCGAAAAAGGAAGAAACTTGTAGTAAAGTGGTTTATTCCGCAGCAAGCGTTTCGTACATCTGTCTTTGAGGAATAAAACTAGAGAGAACAGTGCGTAACCAGCGGTAATTACTAAACGGGCGAACGTATAGTTGAACGATATACCGGAGACGAAGAACCGTTAACTCAGCCTAGAGAAACGAGGTAAAATAACTTGACAATTAATGACTAACTCTTTATAAAGAGGAAATTTAGACCACGTTAGCCAACTAACTTGCATTTGTTAACCTTCAAACCATAAAGCAGATACAGCGCAACCATGTCATAATACACGTTCCACTTAGGTCTGAATCTGCACTAACCACGCTGTAGTCGACTAAACTGGTACTGTTTCAAATAGTTCGCTAAGGTTCATCAGAAGTAGAAGACAGGTTATGGGCTAATCTGTTTCTGGGTGTTTATCATCCTGCTAATTACGGCACTATATTCCCACCGGTGTGAAGAAACCATAATATTAAGTGAATTGTTACATAATTACTTCAAACGGTTTTAAAGATTGCCGGGCAGTTACATGGCTAAGTTGGCTTTTGGAGTTGTTAGGTGGATAACGGGGTCCAGGGTACTTTTTTCCGGGTGTACCAGTGAGGTTTGTTAAGCCGAAGTCCAATCGTTTTCAGGATGGCCAGAATACACAAACTTAATTGTCTGGTTTGACAATGAACAAGCAACGAATGTTTTTGGTAAGGTTTACTGTAATTATCGAATGAGGCATGCCAGAATTTCACTCAAATTGGATTTGGTACCGACTCTAGTCAGACATGTGGAGTGAAGTTTAAGTGTCCTGAAAAAGGTGTGTATGGTTCAATGACCGACACAACCCGCCCATTACGAGCATTTGATAGTGCAGGCATAAAGAAAGTTATACATTTACAAAACTTATATTTGTGTTGTGTGCAAACGACGATATTCGAAATTACGCGACACCGTGTGCCAAAACATCATCCGGAGAACAGTAAGTCCAATAGTTTGAACTAAAAACCTACTTCATTTTACATGTGCTTCTTAATGAAAATATCTTAGAGACGATTCAAAGCCAACCATTCTTGTGAAGTGAGCTGAAATGACTTCTATCAATTCAGCAGATTCGGTAGTTAGCTGTGATAGGTTCAGCAAAATATTTTTGGTCATTCCTACCGGTTTTGTTTTGCTGAAGGAAGGTCTCAGGTTTGTCTATGAGTCCTTGGTCGCCGTGTAAACAATTAAAAAACACATGCAGCTGTTGTGTGTGGGGCTGACAGCGCTAAGCGTACTTGTGGGCGATGTAGATTGGGGGTGTGCTAGTGGGAACCATTTCTCAGACTGTTGATGATAGAATCAGAAATACAATGAGCGATCACTAAAGTTGTAGGCTAGACTTGAAAACAACAGAAGGAAAATTCGTGAATAGAGAACAACTCTGCAGACGGCAGGTGTATCACTAGTAGAGTCATATCATGATGCTTAAAGGTGTTTCCAAATAGTGTTGGCCATAATTAGCGAAGTATCTTGTTTTAGGCACTTTATACATTGACGGGTACGTAACAGAGCCATTGTGGACAATTAATTTTTTTGCCATTGATAATGAAAATGGTGCGCTCCGAAATAATTTTTGGTAAATCATGAAACCGCTGAGACGAATAATCGATCCGATTTATGTAGTTTTGCATTATCTAAGAAGAAGAACATGAAAACCCTCGAATATATTTCCTTTTGTTACCCGACTGATTACAAAAAATCTGCAATGTATTGCGTATGAGCCTGTATTTCTTGATCGCTTAAATCGATTGAGATCCTTGAAATGTTGTTATCGGTTTCTAATTTTTCACGTAGACCGTGTGCTTGATAAATTATATTTCACGTAATAAACCTACTACATTCCAGTAGTGTTGAGATATTTTGAATAGGTCATGTTACCACAGACGATGACAACTTTCGTTTTTACGTTTAAATAATAAATATTTCGTATTTTTTCCAAGCTATTTCTTATCAAAGTTTTCGGAAAAGTGGCTGTTGCAACATTAATTACCGTAGTGTGCTTCAGATTTTTGTAGGTTATCAGTCCACTGTTAAGTAGTCATGAAATAACATCAAGCTAACTTCGTGAACATATGAAATACTCGTTCTAAGAACGCGATTAAAACATGCAATAGTCGTGAACGTCTACATCGTTACGACTTAAACGTTAGCTCGAACAGTACGAAACAAGTAGCTAATGTAATAGAATTAAGCATGACAGAAATCAAAACAACACATAAACGTTAGCGCGTTGTATATAAGTACAAAACTCTAAAGGGAAATGTTGTGCACACCAATTCTGTCAAGATATTTCAGATCATACATGAGACCAGTAACCTAAAAGTACATACCAACTTTATGTTATTTCGTAGGTACATAATGCTTAACAATATTCAGGTATTATAAAACCGTGAACCAAACGTTCGGGTTTCTGAAATAATTATCAAGCAGAACAAATTTGTTGTTTATAAGAACTGTTGAGAATTTATGTCAGAAATGAAATCACTCGCATGGCATGTATACGCTTAACGATAACATGTAATGTGGGGCTGATATAAAGCGTAATAGACTGTTTATTTTTTATTGAAACATCAATGTGGAAAAGATCGCAGGGAAGCTTTTAAGTTCGGAGGAGTTCATAAATTTTATAGATTAATGGCAAATGATTCCGGAGAAAACAATTTGCGTTCAACTGTAAGATTGCATACTGTTAACTACTGACTGAATTTGTGTAGACTGTCATGAAGTAGTAATTAACCAATACAAAGTGGCGCCACATTTTACATGAATTCTGTTAAAAATTAAGCCAAACATTGTACGCCAAATTACCTTCGTGGCAGCTGTACAAAGTAATGGCTTTTGCCGATAAGCCTAGAGTTTTTGAGAATCGGATTATGTGAGTTGTTTTTAGTAAAAGCTGCTTAATTTACAAGCGTTTTGCAAAAACTGCATGTCTTCCACGTGGATGAGTCACGTCTCAAACCTGCCAAGCAGAACTGTTCTCACAAGTGCGCGGTAAGCGACTTTCTCAATCAATAACCGGACATCGTTGTAAAGCGTAAGAATATGGTGAAGTCTGTGTCTCCGCCAAACGTAAAGTACCTTACAAGCAAATGGATGCGCTGATGAGAGGTTACTGGACAAACCAGTACAACACTCGAAAATAGTTGGTCATCTGTCTGTGAAAATGTATTGAATGTCAAAAGTGAGTCACGCAATTTAGTGTAAAACGAAAAGTTACGTTAACGCGCTCGGTTCACTAAGTCAAAAGCAAGTAGGACAATATAGTTGATTCATTCTTGACGTTCTGTCATCAGTCTTGCCTATCAATGATAAATGTGAACGCGCCAAGATTACTGCAATCTCTGAAGGCCGCACACAAGTGATTTTCTGTGTACTAAGGAATTGCAAATAGGTTAATAGCCGGCGATATGAATGGAACATTCCCCATACCTTATGACACTTGTTAAGCTCTAGCGGATATTCCACGCACCCTATTTTGCGCCTAACCACATGACTGCAGTAGTAATGTAAACACCGGTTGAGTAAACGGCTTTGGCACTGATGAGTCTCAACAAAAGCAAAACTCAGTAGACGTCTCTCGGAACGTAGAAGATTTGATCGGATGAGTCGTATTTCCGTTTTAGAATGTAATGACCCAGACTGTCCACCAGTTATCAACAGTACTGGCCCGTGAGTACATTACATGAAATGGTAATTTCCTAATCCAGAGGTCTCTTTTGGAAGTTTATCGATTGTGGCCGACAGAATAGGCATTTCTTTCTCCAGAACGGCGACAAGAAAACCTGAGCGTTACTCAGCTGCGTAAGTTTCTGGGTTCGTAATATAAAATCAATTGTGTACCGGTCAACACAATCGTTTTCCGAATACATCGACTGTCAGATCAAGATGACACAATAGGAACTTCAATGAATACTCGCACATTAGTTCACATGTAAATAAAAAGTGTGTTGAAACGAGTCTTAGAGAGGATACGATCAACAAAATTATACTGTGGAAGAACGCTGAAAACGACAAATGAAGGATAAACTCTGTTTGATTTTCACCGTCGGTGAAGAAGCAACAACCAGCTCGAAATTATCACTTACCTGGCAACAACTAACGCAGTGCTTCGAAAACTTGATGAAAATGCACCAACTATTCCACTTTCGTGTTCGTCTTCCATTAGGTAAGATAATGTGTACTTGGTGAAGTAAAAGTCCCATAACATAAGCAAAGATATCCTCACCACATTCATCGACCGATTGTCACGGACTCTTTGAACCATATGCCGAAGCTTATATTAATAGAGATGTCCTCAACTTTCTCTATGCAGATACCGTCCACTTACTAGGCAAGATAAGTATGGTTTAGTTACCTGATAACTGTGTATAAACTGAAGTTACTCATTTATGAATGGTGTCATTAAAAACCCGGGCGTAATGCCGTAATGAAGCAGGAAACTTGATATGCTGACTGTGGTTTACTAAAGCGGCTCTCGTTCACAAGTAACACGTTCTTACTATGATAATTTTTTAAAAAAATGATGCTAACTATCCACAGAAAGTCGGATTTGGATTTCCGTCTCATAACACTTACGATAACCGTACTTGGCATATAAACACTGTTTTGTTCCCCTGAAAGCACTCAAAAACCTAGTGAATTTGTCCTCTGTTTCTCTGGATAAAATTGTTGCGAGTAAGATTATGCTTTTCAGAAGCCACATGGATAAATAAAATGTACTCAACCTGATGTACAAAGTTTATTTACTGTTTGATTATTGAAATCATATTATCCGATATTCAGTAACATCTTACAGTCTTCACTGGAATCATATTTCTAGGTCAACAATGCGTCTGTCGATGTATCGAATATAAATACCAATGCAAACTAGAATGAGTACGGCTGAGGAATGCGGGCACAAGGGTGAACACGGAAAGGTATTCAGATCGACTCAACTGTTCTTTTTAAGGACATCTGGCTCAATAACGATTACGGACAAACATCACGTGATTATTGGAATGATTTCTGATCAGTCAAACATATCAAATACATTGTAACCCAGTTATTGGAAACTACTAGTATATCGATGCTGCCCTGTACTGAAAACGCCGACATCCAATGAGGTATAAAATAATTAGCATACAAACTTACCGTACAAAACCAACCAGAATAGTAGTGTTGAACGTCAATTGATTTCAACTTGTTATCTGGGTCAACTGAAATATATAAAGTGTCTTGTCCAGTTGAAGCGTGAGTGGTTAGCATTCACATACTTAAGTTTTGTTCAAACGAAATAGAGGAATATTTGTACTCTTCGCAGCCCGTGCTTCAGGAAAAATTTGAAATAAGTGAAACGATCAATAAATTCAGTGAAATTAAAACTGCTGTTACCAATGCCAGCTAATAACTTACATAATTGATTTCCCAATAAAGACGGTTGATTGAAATGTTAGAAAAGATACCCGAGCGGAGCAGTTGAAGAGACAACATACACGGGGTCATTAAACAGATGAATAAATTACGTTTTAGTAAAATCCGTACGATACAACAAACAAAAATTTATATACTATCAACACTACATCGTGCTATTTATTCCAACTGATAATGTCGGACTAGACACCGTGCGCGTATGCAACAAATAATTTATTCAGTGACAGATAATCTGGATTTTTAATGGATTTTGCAGCTAGGGTAGGAATACATACTAAATAACTCATCTCCTGGGCATAATTTTGGGGATGTATTACCTAGAACCTATCTTCAGTACATTAGAAGCTCGCAGTTAGAAACACAAATAAGAACCCTTCAGCTTTATTTTTAAAAATGTTGGCAATTATTGAAACTTTGAAAAGCATACCAGTACAGACACCGTTGGTTGAAGGTATATCGAAACCCAGGGAAATGAGTAAAACAATATTAGGTTTTGACAAGGTCCATACTTACAAAATATCCTACAACTGGGATTGTTCTCTGATAGATCTTATCCCTTGATAATTATGGATGACAGCTCGGAGGACCACCACAGTGTGCCGGCAGCTATTCACAGTTAGGATTTGTTCTTATCAATTTGTGCTGACCGAACTTTCAGCCACTGAGTAATTGATTAACACATTTGCAACCGCAATCATTTTAAATTCGAACAAGAAACAAACCTTACTGCCATTTTTTATCATTTTTCATCAGTACTCTTTGGGTTCTAAACAATGCATACTTGTTAGCGTTAAGTCGTTGTGTGTTTGGGCATCTGATACTGGCATGACCGTATAATAGCGGCTTTCCTCTGCTACTTAACAGACGATAGGCTAAAACTGGATAACGTTCACGTCGGATGCCATTTTTACACTGATGCAGAGGCTTCAGTTTAAAAATATCTTTCTTTCATTCTCTATGAAGGGAGAAAAGCTCGTTAAAATCCTTCGCGTACAAGCTTTTGGAACCTAATAAATCACTGAAGGTTTCTCAGCGATATCTATTTTACACAATTCCGTTTCAGATTATATTAGACCAACCGCTGCAAGTTAATTATTCACCCCACTATTTCGGTATATCTGATAGTGGAGTTCTAATTTAGAACGATTCATAATAGTAGGCTAGAATCACACCGCTAGCATATAGTTTCTTTTTTTACAACTAACAAAACTGAGGTGACTTCACCTAATACTGATTCACAACTGAATGCACAGAGGAGCCAATCATCGTAACAAAAGGTGTTGAGCATATGAGGTATTCCTAGGGAATATATCTAGAAAAAGTGACTGCTCATTTTAATGGTCAGTTTCATCAATTGAAATACCCCACCTGTGATAATCTTAACAGGCCGTAATTTGCCATCTTCATTATAGGTTACCATATTAACGCATTTCAAGCAATAATACAAGAATTATAAATATTCAGCTCACGGTAGCACACATTAAGTGCAGTTGGACTGGCACCTTGAAATAGATTTTTCAATAGAAGTTCCCCAACAAATTATGGACGATGTCTGCAAATTTTACTGCAGCCTTTTACCTGAAAATATCTAGCTGGATAATTGAACACAACTAACACGTTCACCACTTGTTGATCCCATTAAATTGAGACTCCAGACCGTGAGATTTAATCCAAATTTTTCTCATTTACCGAAACCGATAAATAGTGTTTCGTCGCAAAACCTAAATGAATAAGTTAGGTCCAATATTTATCTAATTATACAAAGCGAGTATTCTGGGAGACCATATATTTTTAAATGCTATGGATATCCAATATTCGAAGCTGTTGTAGATAAATATCCTGATCTTACTCCTCACTGTTTATGGTGCTCTCAGGAGAGAATACATTCAAGTGTACATTAATGATGAATGAAATATATCAAAATTAGACAGATTGTAATTATCACAAGAGCAGATCGTCTTGAGTTTATTGTTCAACTAATTATTCCTAGATTATCAAAGACCTCATAAGTGTTATATAACGTAATACTACGGATGTTGATATTGCATAATAAACACAGTATAATAGTTGATACATGGATAATGAAAATTCTCTAGGGAAGTCCGGTTTGAAAGAACAAAGGACGATCAGTTAACGTAGGCGCTTAGGTATGCTCATTCGACTGACTGGCGACAAGGAGACGAACAACGTTGCCTGCCAAAAGCATGGACTTAAGTTTAAACTGCTGTTGTGCCAAGAATTTGCAATGTACATGAGTTTCAATGAGAGATTAGCCGGAAACGGCAGCTCGAAAAGCTATGCATGAAAAGGGAATTCAGATGCATAATTGAATATTATTTGATGGACTGATGAATGTAAGTATTTTTTTATCTGAGATTAAAGAGTTGAGTCGGGATGGGCAAAACAGTGATAAAGTATGTCGTCTCGCCGTTGACGACAGAACAATGAACTGGACTTTCGACGTCAGATCCCTGCACCACGTCCCGGGATCATTCAACGTCCAAGTGTTGCCGAATGGACGTCCAAAATATGCGACTGTTCACGGCTTCTACTTTAACCTGCCACATTCACATGTGTAAGAAAAATGGAAATTGTTTTGAACTTTAACTTGCAAATTACTTGGGATGTGTTATAAGAAATAGAAACTTATCACTGTTTTGATTCATTTGAAGTTCAAGTGGTAGCGGAAAGATTTGAAACGTGTGAGACAATCGAAGGGTTTAGAGAAACTAGTTCAGCGTCCTAATGATGCTCATCCCAACCATACAATAAACCTCGGGTCAGAAGTTGGAAATTGACTACTCGAATGAATGTGTTGCGCCTTCATGGACGGACCACATGGTTTGGTCAGAACCTGTGGGTTTTAAATGCCAACTCTATGAAACAAAAACGTGAGTGGAGGTACTGCTGATACTAATCACTCGATGGTGGAAGTAGATATCACCACTTAGTATGACACATGTGGCAAGTGTATACGAACAACTTTTTATAAACTGGTTAACACCTGTACTACTGTTCTAATGGTACTGAACACCGAATAAAATTAGCTACTTTATAAACTTGAACAACCCAGTGAAATCCCCAACACTAAGTCTATATGATGATATGGATTTATTATGCCACACCAGGATCGAGTACTCCCCATGGTGGATCTTATTCATAGTGCGGATACCTCTCCGAACAGAAAGCTTTTCTGGTTTTCATAATACCATACCATCAATTACTTGAACTTGGCGTGGTCAGATCGTCGCATCCAAACCACCGGCGTATCCTCGTGTGAATTGTATCCAGGCTGTCCATGTATGTCCAACTTGGGAAAAGCAATACCACATTCAGTCGCTCTGATCGACAATGACATACTCAGAACCACTCATTCAACTTGAGATGACTGTTTCCATTGACCAATCAATAATTTTCATAATTACTCTGAATGGCATAAAGCAGTAGGTAAAAAGCAGTTATCACAATTAACAATAGCTGAAGATATAATCTAACTTGAACAGGGTTTTGTTTGCTGGTGAGCCCTAACAAAGAGCAATACTCGAGCCCAGTCTCGTGAGAGGCGACTGGCTCGTCTTACGTGTGTCTAACAATTTCAATAACAAATTCTCGTGAGATTAGGGAATATCTGGTCGTTGTTTTGAAAATGTTTCTGTTTTGCTGGATCCTGAGTGATCTTCACTTGACCTCTTGCATTTGCCCATCTCAGTTTTTAAAATACTTTACCTGTTCTCATAAAGTAATATAAAGCCATCAACCGACACTCATTGTCTGAATGAAGTGGGATAAAATCGCTTCATGTCGTTTAGTTATCTAACTACAAAACAAGAAATATGGTATGCCCTATTTCCGGTACTTGGTTGCTCCATAAACAAATACACATAATGAGAGCTTCCTCATTTAGATGGCTCTTGTTTCTTATAATTTCAGTTCTTTTTCAAACACTTAAATTGTAGACGGAAGTCAGTTTCTCAGGAACCCTGGTTTCTTACGGGGGTAGCATACTGTAGAAAACTGTCGAATTCAACCATGCTGATAGGGGTTAAGCGCAAGGTGACAGTAATTTGCCAGGTCAATTTTGAAAGGGTATTTGTTTGTCACTCCAAAAACCAAACCGTAAGTTTCTGACCCCAACAGTTTTATTAAAAAGTCCCGCTTGGTTGAAAGCAATCCATTATTTGATGATATCCTTCGTTCGTCACTTGAGTATTCTCATCTTCTGAACAGTTATTTCGCCTGACAGACTCTTACTAAGTTGGGGCTTTTGTAAAGTTCCAGGAGATATACCTCGTATTAAACGTAAATCAAATGTATAAATCATTTGCGTGAAAAATACGATAGACGTCTATATCTAAAATATAATAGTTCATCTCACCTGGCGCTGCCTAAAGAAGTATACTGAACACATGTCAAAGTAGTACGATATCCGAATAATGGAACATCCCTCAGTATTACTTGGGAATGGAGCAAAAAAGTCAATGTGGAACATCTATGCGACAAAGGTCACTAAGTAACCCCTGACCAGTTATGCCAGGTCAACTATTAACAGCTAGGATAGCCAGTACCCTCTGTGCATAACAAACGAATCCTGTCTCAAAATTAACAGACAGTAACACAGTGAAGCTTTTATTTTGAAGAATTCTGTTTGGAAAATAATGGACAATACACTCTTGTTCTCACTTCTGCTGACAATGTGATGTCGCTTGACGATTTTATCAGCTCTACATATAACTGCAAAACCGGATGCAGAAAGAGAGCAGTGTAAGGTTATTTTTTCCAAAGGAGATGACACCTGTCAACCTGGAAAGCATGCAAAATTTTCGACAGATACATATGTCAACAGTAGTCAGGCTATCGATGACCCTGACTTTTCGTTGCATTCTATGAACCGTTAACCGCGTAATGTTGGTTATATACACGAACATTTAAAAAACTAAAGTGTATTTGTTTTCTGACTCTGTTACCTTTTGCTTGTGTATATGACATCGATTATGCACCCAGATGTCTTATCATCAGTGTTACCGAAAGAGGGTAGTAGAAGACACCACTGTCAACTGGGTCACTTGGACTGAGTCGTTTATCGCTAGGTTGAAATTAGCTTTCGACAGAATGATTTAAACATACCCTCTATACGGAAGGAAGGCAATTTTGAGAGGGGCGTAACACGATTGGAGATCTGTTACATATAGTTTGTTGAAAATATGAAATCGATCTGACAAGGAATTGTTAGTGAAAATGTTTGAGGTTACGTTTTACCCAGCATTTTTTCAAGTGAAGGCAATGCGCAACACTACACAGTTGGTAAATTGAACAAGTAGAGGATTATTTTGAATCCAACTGGAAACATCTGTTTCAACATGATACGCTTCTGCAACTAAATCTTATGTTTGCTATTTGAGATTCAACGGAACTGTCAGTTGTAATGTTTATAACAATGAAAACGCGTACTTACTTATCGATAAAGGCGCTCATAAGTTTAGAAAGATCTCTGAGTTATTAATATCCCATTAAATATATCCAAGAATGTTCTGCTCATTATCCGATTTCTTTTCATTCACGATGATTAGTAAGTAGTGTTGAACCTAATAGGTATCAGCAATGCTCGACCGCATCACAAATTAGTGATGGACATACACGCAACTTCGGAAACACCATTCCGATTGAATTGGAAAACGTCCACAAAATGATGACTTCCTAAGCTGCTGCTTAATCAGGGCATCAGAATGCCAATTAGCGGGAATGACAACCTTTTGTGTTTCATCCCATCCATACCAAGGTCCTCATTTGAATTCCATGCGGAGCCTTGTGTAAATATGAGCTGACCGTATGGTAAGCTCTTGGAAAGAACTATTTAGTCCTTTATCTCAACGATGAATTTAAGAGGATTGTGTTGGTGAGGGGTAATAACAAGCTCATGTGACCTAGCTAGTTACAGGATCACTTCCTGACCTTTGTCTCTCGGTTGCATACTGTATGAATGGAATCACATCACATTTCATAAACTGGTCCTTGGCGCCTAGTTTGCTGAAGTAATGGGAAGAAATCAACTCGGCAACATAGCTCGATTGTAGAAAGGAAACTTATGGTTTTATTGGTGCACTGGATGCAGAAGCCAGCTGTTTGGGAAAGTATCAGTATTTTCAACCGGTGAATTATGTACAACAAATAGAAAACAAATGCCAATAATTTCTGTAAAAAGTTCGACCAATTTATTCCTGTTTTTGTTCTCTCACTTTGTCTACAGATTTTAAGTTTTCAGCAGAACAACTTGCAAGTTTATGGAATGTTCATATGAAATGTTCGGTTGCTTCTTCAAAAGAGTATTGACCGAACCGGTCTACCTGCAATGATCTCTTAACTTGCGTATGAAACTTGTATGGTGCACTGTCTCGCCACGTTTACAAAAATGATAGTCTGCACATTTCGTCACCTCAATTAGCGGTTGTCATGAGGCCAGCATGACGGTATGTGGGTTCCAGCATACGTCAATCTCTCGCCTGAATTATGCCCAATCGTAAGGTCGAAATGGGGAAGCGGAACGCCAAGTCATATACAGCTTTCTCTTAGAGTTATGAAGGTTCGCGATATAATTTCACTGCGACTGTTTCTTAATTTTTCTAAGCATTTTGTACGAAACCATTCGGGCAAAATATGGTCTACCAGGTTATAATAAGACTTGTCTGTTTCAACGAGACCTGATTTTTTTGGCTTCATTATTAAGAAGATGATGTCTGAAAAATAAGTTTGTTGCATAGTTTATCAGTTGTCTGCAATAACCTTGCAAATGGACCTTGAGAATCAGATGTAATGGGTATTGCAAACTTTACCCGTTGCCAGTGTCATACCGATTGACCTGTTTATACTCAGCGTTGCGATTTACGACAATCAGCTGTTCAAAATATACGCGTTGGAGTACAACAGACTTGCAGGGCAAGACATCCAATATATGAATATCGGTTATTCACAGTCACTGCCAAGAAATAGAAGGCGATACTTGACAACACCGATCGATTTGAGCGTCCAGAAGCACATGAACCCTACAGACTAATGTTATGTATTATTTTTCAACACATTACCAAACAGCTGGTTAAAAGCCAAATACTGTCACAAGGTTGTCCATTACCTGTTTACGCAAAAATCATCGATGGGAACAGAAAGGCAGTAGCAATTTATCAGCGATATTCAACTAGTGTCATCAATATTATCCTACTGCCTATCAGTAATTGAAATACCGGCCAACAGTTTTACTGATCTGCGCGTTTTGAACTTCATGTTATTCAACTGATTTAACAGGATAGTTATAGCGTCTGCTTCGAAGACGTTCGGATTATCCGCAAACTACTCACAAGAGAATGTAGTTTACATTTTGCGTATGACAGACCAGTCCTGTTGAATGTAAAGTCAGTATTGCGGTGATTATCTCATGATAGCGTGATCGGAGTTCCAGTATCGGCCATGGTAAGAATAAGCGTGACTTACAAGCTTTAACAAGAACGAAATTTGAGTCTAGTGCTTCTTGTTTAAAGGGGCTGACTGTAAGGTCTGCGAGGAGGCGACAGCGGCAACCGGTCATAAGAGATACACAACTTGTTGTAATAATTTATCTTTCTTTCTAATAAATGAGAATAATTTGTAATGGTATTTTATAAGTATACACACAAGTACCACAGGAATAGAGATTGACCCAAGAAGTGAACATGAATATAATAATTAAGGTCGAACTTTTTAACTTTCTGTCACATTGCGACACTGGTGTGCCAATAGCTATCGTTTCACATGATGTGCGATGAACCAATCCGATCAAAGTTATCGATTACTGAAACACTCAAACTGTTATAGAGGACATCAGCAACAATGTGCGCTTCAGTTAAAGCGAGATTAAAACATACGTGAATGTGATCATGGCAACAAGGGATAACTTCTCACCGCTGGATGCAACCTTTCTTGTAAGCCTACTTATGGTTTTTATCTTGACCATTTTGGCCCTCAGCTTTCGAGATAACCCATCTGGTAAGTTATTTAGATAACCATATTTCACCATCCTGTATGCCAAAAAACCCTTCAAGCGACCAGTTTTAAAACTTATTTTTGGACATCAACTTTTATAACTGAACGGGGTTGTACTATTTGAATTGGTTATAAATCAGAATAGAATCGAGGTGTTTACGTATTCATTTCATTAAAAACATCTAAACTGTATTGCTTTTGATGTAATGAGAGCTGTTTGGTTTATAAATTTTGCGGAGGACAAGATGTGATTAAATTATCAATCACACCACCTTCTGCATTGACTGACGGTTAGTTTGTTACAAAATTCGTAACCCTAACTGGAAGGTTTTTATGAAGTGTGTCATAGTGACCACAAATTTCGGGTCGTAACGGTTGTTTACTGATTCACTTGACAATCACATAATGTTGACCAAATTATTTTTATGAAGAAGAAACAGCAGCTGTCAAGGATAATGTGGAGAACATGTCATGAATCGTGAAAGAAAATAGAATACAAAGGAATACAGCATCGTGTCGTAGGCTAAAATCAAAACTGGTGAACATACCAGAGCAATTTGGTGGTATACTCAACAGCCCAGAAGTAAAGAAATACCTGGCGGCCCACAGGAGATCTTTCTGAAGGTGAACATACGTTAACATCAGTTGTCGCTCGTATGTGTGCTGATTCCTCAGAAAGTTGAACTTAACAAGCATGACATCTATGACCAAAAAGCTTTCCAGTGTTCAATAGTAAACAGGCCCTGTTTGAAGAGTTCTGCTTACACAGAAGCCTGTCTATTTTAAACTTA
>LUCH01001037.1:106310-148517 GCA_013368495.1 Paragonimus heterotremus
TTTTAAACTTATGACTAGTCGCTCTTTTTCAAATGGACGATGTCTGCTGATGGATATTCAGTTGTGTGGGACTTTTATGCTGTATGGTTTCTTTCTAGAAGCTCTAGGTTGATTTAGAATCAAATTACTATCGCAAACGTTTCCAGGCTAATGCTGATCCCATGTTCTAAGATTTTAACAGAAGCCAGTCTTTAGACACATTCAGTGAGTTATCTTTTTACGCTGGTTCAAAATGCATGTGCCTTTCTATCTACAGTAGGGTTCACAGTGGATCTGCCTAGGGTGCGACGTCTTCAGTGTGAGATGATTAACGTATTCTGTTCATGTGATCAAGTGTCGTCCATGCTTTTTCAATACGGTCGCGCAAGTTGTCGGTAGATATAACTAGTTGTTCACCGTGGTTTCTAAATCGTTTTCTCTTTCGGGAATCTACTGCCTATAAGCACCCAAAAGATAATCAACACATTTCCGTTAACGGTTGCTTATGAATGTGCATTTAGAAACGTCAGCTGATAAATAGTTATTTATGAACTGTTGATTGAAAGAGTTTCGTTTCATCACTGGTGATTTTATCATAGGCAACAGTTAAGTATTCTGGAAATTTGTGAAAAGCCGTCATTCAACACCTAAGTAAGGAAAGGTAGTCAACAAATTTTTGTGAGAATTGTAATCGACTCTGTCCAACTTTAAAAAAGGATGTGCACGTAATACGTTGACAGTCAGCCGTGGTTAGGGGTCCTGGTCTAAAATTCATAAGCAAATACTAAGTTTGTTGCATATGAGATCATTCAAACAATTCATTTTTGTTTTCCCATAGATTCAAGCTCATCGGCTTTGAAAGAATTCATAAATATACCGCTACAGTTGACCGATTCAAACTATCGTCTCAGTTAATACATATTTAGTTGTAATCTGTTCAATCAGTCTGAGGTGTCGTCCGCTATATGCAATGAATCTTTTAGATGATAGCTTCCAAAGCGTCTTACTAAATTACGCCGTAATATATTGCGTACATGATATTGGTGTGACAACAAACAACACTTAGTATACCGTGCTGTTCATTTCTGGACACCAGTCACAATATACTAGGAACAACAAAACAACCAGCATCATCAGGACAGAAAGAAAATGTGTCATATTATGTCATCCTCTCGTTTACTCACATCAGCCGCAAATGTAAAGGGTACAAGTTATGTACATCAAACAAATAGAGACAGGTACTAAGTAGACAGGCCTATACTCATACCAGATATTAGATAACCCTTCCAGTTGTCTCAGCCGTTTCTGTGTAAGTAACTCCGGCTGATAAGGCCGGAAGAATATCACTTCGCAAAAAGCCAGTAATTTCGGACTCCGACTGCAGAACATCCTAGCATCAGTTCATTCGTTGACACGTCCTGCACAATACACACACTTTCAGCCGTTGTTTCCAGGTTCCGGTCTTCCTGGAGATAAGAACAGATATTTGTTTAATCGCGTGAAGCAGTTTTCCCTGTTGCGCTACACAAATCATTGGGGACGCCACGCATTGGACAACACTAACACAACTGGTTATTTATGTCTCAGTTACCCTGATAAATGAGATAAATGACTTGAAAGTATTTCAGGTTAATGGTTAACTTTATAGTTTGCCACAATAGGCTGATATCGTGCGGTTTAGGACGAATCTTGTTTCGTCTTCACGGATTCAAATAACAGACTACTCAGGTACGTGTAATGACAAGAAAAATAAATAAAGGTAAGACAGGATTAATATTTCACGGTTAATTCCATTACTGCGATAGCGACATCCGAACTTTCCGATGGAAACGACTTCAGGTGAGTGTAGTCTTTTGCTGCTACTGTGAGTTCCAAACACAGTTACCAGCTTATGCTTGTATCCTTTCGCAAGAATGTCTATTGGATTATGCAGTCCTCTTAATTCCGTGTATCGCTGTATGCCTTGTATAACCCCTTAAGTGAAACACGTTGAGGTGTGCTCCGTGGCGCTCATTCACAGCGGACGTTCACTCCTGCCTATAGAGAATGTTCGCATCCACACCATTAGTCGTAAATGGCATTCGACTGGGCTGTGTTAAGCGCGGAGTATTTCACACTGAGTTTTAGAATACACAACATTACAAATAAAAGGATTCAAAAATTGGAATTCCGACTGTTGGTAATGAAACTTGCCATCGAATATATATTTGTGTTTGTTGGATTCGCATCAGTGGGTCACTTTGGTGTTACCCCTGTCTCGGATTCACGGGTCAATCAGGACAAACATAGTAGAGACTTACATTTAAAAAGTTAGTTGTAAGAAGCTCATTGTATGCTGCATTCTTTGCATTTAGTTTAGGTTGAGCGCAGAGGTTTATCAACAATCTGACGAATCGCTTTAAGTTCACTGTTGGCAAATGAGTTCATGCACAAATTCGAAACCAACTTCAGCCTAGTGTTCGAAACCTTCATATGTGCTGTTTACACACTGGGGGTTGAACTGTCAGGAAGATCCGGTTGATCACCTAAGAGCAGCTTTCGGATTTTTCGTGTGACATATGCATCATTTCGCTTCCTTTCGAAATTGGAATCAAACGGCACCTTCCAGTATCTGGATATCTAATTGACCAGACACTATGTTGGTACGTTGCGCAGGACAGTACACCATAAAAGGGTATGGAGAAATCAGTGAACAAAGTACACCAGCTTTCACCCATAAGAAAATATGTATCCCAGCCCAAGGTTTGACAACTACAGCAAGAAAGATGTCCTCAGGGGAGGCTATAGAAGACGGACTGAAAACGGCTTACTCTGGATTTGAAACACTTACGATCATTCCGTGCATTTTGCTGGTTACCTCATGACAAATTCGGATCAAATATCCGCATTAGTTTGTATTAGTTAGATAAACAGCTATCCACGATATCTGTTTCTTATGTACTCAACAGATCGTAATTCCTTCATTCAGCCTAACAACTAATTTTTCAGGTGCACATTTATGAGGCAAACAGTCATATTTTTCACTAAGTGGTGCGTACGTGGACAGGCGACGTTCATCCAATATTAACGCTCATTTACGATGATCAAGCTTTCCTTCCTCTGCATAGTCGAGACTCTCTGGAACCCCCTTTCTGGTGAATTTGAGAAGTTTTGTTGACCACGGAGTTGGTGCATGTTGGTAGACATTTGCCCTGCATAGATTTTTGATTTGAAAGATGTGTTTCGTAATTATATCTGGCTAGTTTCAGAACATTATGGTTTTTGACGAAATTTTGTTAGACTAAAGCTTTACGCAGTGAAAAGTCTGGTAAACAGATGGTGCTTATGATATTGTATGAGTCACATCCTGTGCTTTTCCGTAAATTGTTGACGAAGAATTTTGGTCTTACACAGTTTTGACCAGATCAACTTTACCCATTGCCACACTGTAACCGAGGTCTTTTTGGTTGCAGCGACGGTTGTGACACGTGTGTGTCAGCTTCTTGAACACTTACCACCGTCCGGATTTACAATTGCAATCACCAACGTCTCACCTTACCTAGTTAATGAATATTTTCTCGACTGTTTATTTTATGTTGATTCAACTTATTAGCGATTAACGTAACCCCACGCTTATTGGCTTCTCACCGTCAGTTGTTCAGTCGAAGGTGCAGCGGATATTTAATATATTTTCCTTGGTAGTTAATCTATACAAGAATGTCATAGCTGGAACACGAAAATCAAACTGTTGAATGTGCATTATGTCCATATGATATAACGATGAGACTAATTCGGCGCACATTTCTGGAGGCACCATAAAATGACCTTTGACCATCAAGCTTTCTTTTGAATATCATCAGCTAACTTTGGCACAGCTTGAATTCCACTAAACGTATTAAAAAACTGTTTCAAACGCACTAAGCTAATCAGCGCAGTAAAGGTGGACTAATAACAGGCTACATGCATCGGAAGAGAATACGACGACCATTAGTAGCAGGACTGGAGTCGGATGCAGCGGCTTGTCGTTTGAGTCAGAAACTCAAGATGGAGTCACTGAAATCAACTGTTCGACGGCAAAAACTATCAAGAGGTATCAGATTTTATATTGACAAAAGTAATCCGTTACTAATTACACGTCCTGATCAACATAGCTTCGATAGAAACCGGTAGATTTGGTTTCCGATTACATAACAATAGTTTGAATGAGTTAATTGGGTCAGCTTATTAGCACGAGGTGGTGAGCAATCGAGGATACGGAAATCTAAGCAACACATTTACCGGTTTGATAGTAATGTGCCATTAATTGTGTTAATCACCTCAGAGATTGTTCTTTAATTCGATGTGATGATTGTCTATCCGATCTGTCTTTGAAAGCGTCGTTGCGACTGTCAGTGAGCTGCTAGAGAACGATTGGTCAAGATCATATTTCATAAGGTCGGGCGCATTTGCATCCTTAATAGGCTACAACTGTAACAGTAGACGCTGAGACAGATGCCACTGTCAAATGGATATCCTGAATAGTTCCCAGATATCCACAGCATGAAGAACAAGTGCAACGGGCCAGTTCAAACAGCCTGAAAAAAAGACGTATTTCTGGTTTTCATAGACCATCTGGCAAACGCCCTATCCCGTACGTGCGCGGCTGTCCAATTAAGCTTGGTTCAGACCACCAAAGGCCACCAAAGACCCACTTCCACATAACCGCGGACGCAGTTTGTCTGATTACTCTGTCTCACACATTATCTGTCTGTTAGTTCACTTGCAGTTGTAGTGACGATTTTATAGACAACGCTGATTGACAGCTATCTCAGTTACAGAACACCTTCCAAAATGATTACCACAGCTTTCCATTATTTTAACGCACAAATTTAATACCTTCTCCATAAACTGGGGTGATAGCGGATTTCCAAAGCTAAGACAACAACGAAACATTATCATTGTGAATATCCGTGATCGTCACTAAGTTAGTCAGCAGAATATTTTGGAAGTACTTCATTAATCGGGATCTCCAGGTAAACTGCATGTCAGAGGGGCGAATCTATGATTCCAGCTCTATTACTCGCTTCGGTTCATCAGTAGGTGACTGTCTGTTTCACAGTATCCTCCTCACGTTCTCTGGTTTCCTTAAGGTTGTGATCATATTGCGACATTGTAACACATGGAGGCAAACCTGTGCCCCTCGGCCGTAGACATATTTCGACTATGTGACACTCAGTCGCTGGTGGCGCCATTCTGTTAACTGTTGTCATGCCTTCTGCATCAAACACGTGAACTAAGATCATGCTTTCGTGCGTGTCTGATTTAACTTCGTCACAGACTGGCAGATTTAAGACAAACACTGACGTTCCAGCGAGGTGTGTAAAGAATGCTCACCATGAAGCTTTGGCTAGCACACTGACCAGTGCGAGTCAGATTTGTGAACCTAACGAACACTGGGCACACACCGCAGCACCTACAAAAACTTACTGTTAAACGGTGTGCTCTGGAAGCAGAAGTAAGTTTGGGACGGGACTGAACTTATCACGCCGATAGACTTTATGAACAGCGTCGTTAGATTACATCTGGCTCTGAATATGATGACGACCGTCGAGAACTTAAACACAAGCTCTCGAAAAGCTCAACCAAGTACTGTGAGCATCATCTGGTCAAACGGCCGGAAAAGAGAAAGATGATCCTATTTTGTCTGGAACAACAATTTTTTTATCTGACGCGTAGCTGCGTTGACCATCGAGTCCGTGTATATGAGATAAGCCATAAGAAGGAAAGTTTAATTATTTCTAGCCAATTGCGTCGACTTGGTAGGTGTTGAGGAGTAGGTTAGCTGGCCTCATCCAGACCATATGAACGAGGAGACCAGAATGATCATTCGATGAGTTCCTGACGGCCTCTGTCGGAAACAGATTTTGGCCGCGAACAGAGCTCATCGAAGGGCTGCCGAACCAGATCTCTCTCCTTTCCTTTTCAAGAAGTGTGCGGACAGATTAATTTCAGAACTGACGAAACTTTCTTAGGCGGTCTGGGAACCTAAAAAGGTGTCTTGCGATCGATGCTTACCAGCAGTACTTTCATTATCATACAAAGGACCGTAGTCTACGTGACCTTCACCGTCTAGTGCACGTTGCACTTAAGTTACTCAATGTTATTATATTACATCCGGTTGTTAGGACCAGAAGAGTTTAGATACGTGAAGAACAGGCGAGATTGTACTCATTTTTCTGCTGATCACGAAGTATAAGCACCCTTACAAACAACCGACGGTCGCGGACATTTTTGAAAGCTGCATTCGATTTGGTTACTCGTAGCTTACTCTGGAATTGTCTCCTTCTTGAGAGAGTTAGAAGTATGTGTGCGTATTTTTTAAGAATACTATATGCCCATTCTCCAATCAGGTTGGGGAGTTGATGGACTACAGTCTTGGACGTTCCTCACTTCTTGTAATTTCTGTCAAAGTTTCCGATCTCACCCTTCCTGCCCACTTTTGCCATGGGCAAAATTCTAAGAGGTGAGCTTGAAGAATCCAATGAACTTGGCGTCGAGCTGTTTCCTGGTGCTAGCTTGACCGATGCAGATAATACGGATGGCGTTGTTTTACTTAACCCCTCTGTGACAAAGACACGCAGATCATGTTGAAAACCGCAGGTGATCGCTCTGTTTTGTATGGGATATACTTCACCCCTTCAAAATACAAAGTGTTGCTTCAAGACTGTTGTATTCTCACTCCTACAGTCTTAACCGCAGGAAATCCGCTTGAGACTGTAGACAGTTTTGCATACTTTGGTATGGCTATCTCTTCAGCTTGTAATAACGTTAAAGAGTTGTATTCAAGAGTGGAAAAGACTGGTTGCCTTTGCCGAACTGTGTAATGTATATATTATGTATATGCCATCCTGTTTGGCTTCTTGGTTCGGAACCGTGGTTTGTTCACGATACAGATATGAACATACTTTCTGCGTTCAACCACCACTGTCTCTTCCACTGCCAAGTGGTGTGATTTCACGAACAATCCGGCCGTTGGCCATGATGCTCAGTCAATTGTTCAGTTAATGATGATGTGCAGCTTGCAGTTATTTGGTCACGTGCTCCACATTCCAAATGATCCTTTATCATAATGAGAATTATATACTGAGTACAATAACAATTGCGTGAAATCGCGCGATTATTAAGCAACATAGTGGTCATGAACTACAAACGACCTGATCGTTCCAGTAAGGGAAGTAAGTTGGTGTCATCTGCTCTGTTTGGAACCCTATATTCTTGCAAACTGCTGACTTGAAACGTTTTCCTCGAGGCAATGGATTGTAGTACGTGGCACACCTGTATTCATACAAATTCTTTATATCAGTGTTTGACTTTTACTTAGTAACGCCTCCTGTTCCTTGGATAGTCGGTATCACTGCCGAGTGAGATGGAGATCCGGACGACAGCACCCTCTGGCTAGATGAAAGCCTTATGAATGAAAGCTAGAAAACTTAATTAACTAGCGCAAAGATTTAAATCTGGCAAAAACGCTAAAATTTCTATAGGCTTTCCCAACTTTTGTAATGTACTATTCCGTGAACTAGTGCAGTTTGGTGATCTTTATATGCTTATTTTTTTTGTTTGAAAAGGGAACTGCATTGCCGGTGTGAATCGAGAAAATGAGTGACGCAAAATTTATTTCGTCATCGTGAAGATACACAAAAATAACAACCAAAATGCCGCTCAAAATGAGAAAACCTATCAGGCAATCAGTACCAGTTAGCGAATTTTATTTGAAAAGGAAGATGAACTCACAAAAGTGGAATTCTTGTACATCATGATAAGCTGGTATTCACACGTTATCGACCATACTTTGATGGTTACAAGAGTAACCAGTGCATAGGTAGACTTACTGAGCTATGACCAGTTGCTACATTTGTAGATGAATAAGCACTTGCATACGTTTGAGTGTGTCTGTGCGTGCTGTTGGTGTGGAAGTGCTCGGTTAAACACAAGAGTTAACATGCTTTTCTCAGTCACTAGAAGAATAAACCATCAGTACGGTATTATATAAAAAACAAAGTCACTTACAAATATGTCAAAATACATCAGTATGAGTTTCATACGCGATAAAAATACAGTTCATGTTCGCTTACTTTTATAAGCCTCCTTTCGCGTTTATTCCAATAATCCTTCTGTTCAACTATTCGAGTATAGTGTTCTTCCTTCACCCGCTTTCATCACATTGCGGAGTATTTGTTGTCTAAAGCTGGCCACAGAAATCTGGGTAGTGCAATATTAGGAGTTCAAAGCAGGATGGTTGATTAAAGCTTACTTACAAGTGTGTGATTTCAGAAGATGTGGACAAATAATTATTCGACGAGCTTTGTACCCATTAGGAGATGATTATTTTATTTAAAGTTTGATTACCTATTTCTTGGTACTGCTGACCATTTGACTAGAGGACTGCGTAGCCACTTCTGATTACCTGCAGCCCTTCGATCAAAAATCCAATACTTCCATTTCTGACGATTTTGCCTTCCAAATTGAAGTCACCTTGATTATTCATGGTACCTGAGGAACAGCCAGCACATTAGTTACAACTTAATTTAAGCTTCGTTAAGAGTGATTATCGACCGTTAATCAATGAAGCCGGGAGTTGATATGTTCATGTGGATTTGTTCGGTACTTTGAATAGACTTGACCTCTGGCCTATTTTGCCCCAACATTCAAAGAGGAAGCAAACCACGGGGGCAGCTTTGTCTACGTGGTTAAGTCCGACGCTTTCAGCCGTTCCAACTACGTTTGTGTCATTCGCACAATAACCTGTCCACCGCTTGGTATATCTGTTGGCCATAAACATTGTTACAACAAATACCCAGTTTCAGCTACACCGCTCGAACCATGTAAACAACCTTGGTTGATCGTCAGCGACCCACGAAAAAAGTAAGCTGTACTGCTTCCAAGATTTACATTTATTAACACAGTGTACACATCTGTGATCGGGACACCTCCAAAGTACAACTGAATTCCCGCATTTCTCTCCGACCGTTTCATGCTTCACCTAGTTTGTTGTAGCTGAATACATAGAATGAAATAGTTTGAAGATGTCTGAAAAGTTTATTACTTAGTCACATTGTATACAGTTTTATCGGTCTATTGCTATACGCGTGTGTATACCAGGTACAGCCGCGTAATTATTTCTGAGCAAATTTTGGTTACCTTTAAACTACCACATCATGACAACCGTGATAAACTCGTATATGGATAGCAAGGTGACACGAATGAAATAATTGTTGCACCTAGGTAACGCCTATTCCAAATTGCATTCTTTTGAAGACTCGCAACACCCTAAAAATAGCGTACGAAAATCGTCTGCCTACACAAACTCAAAACCCAAATCATAATGAACAAGGCACATCCATGCGTTAAACACCGTACACAATGTAGTTACCTGTGGTTCCTGTCTAAATATTTTCCACGCAGCCCTCGAGAATGTTGGCACTGAGCAAAGACGAGGATCCGACGCCTTGGTCTCACTGGCATTGATTGCAGTAGTAGCCGCAACCATCATGGAAATGATTCTCTTCTCCCGATGCCGTAACAAACTCCGGTTGCTGTTCATTCTAATCATATTTTGCAACTGCTGTGCATGTAAGTACAATTCGTGTATTTGACTGTCTTAACACTAACTCGCATAGCAACAACCTATTCCGCAAGTAGTCAAATGATGTGAATTACACTTGTCCTTTTTGTCAAGATTTACGGAAAAAATTGACTAGTTAGCGCACGCTTGATCAGACAGTGCACAGTAGGGAACAATCAACATTTTCAACCTCTGAATGCTGGCAATTTTAGTTTCATAAATCACACCATTTTGCGTACACCTCAAGTCAGTGTGAACTGTTGAGTTTTAAAACCGAATGTGGTCTTCTTTTTGAGAAATATCACCTTTTAATTATTTCATTTAGACGCCCCACTAGTGAGTCATTTACTGAGTATCAGCTGGGTACCGTCTCCTTATCGATCTGTCGTGATTTCGACTTACAGAGGAGCTTATTTTGCGTTGCGATGTATTTTAGCACGGTTGTTCAACAAAGCAAGATCTATATTGTCCAGTTTTCCTGTCCACACACATTTCATATTTGCATTTATGAATCGGAATTTCGGCCCACAGCACAGAAACGTTTGAATATAAACATTCTGTGCACGTTTGCTGTGTTCCGTATGTTTAGCTGACTTTTTCTGTCATGGTTTTTCACTCGTTATTTGTGTACTGTGGACCGATTTTTGACAATGACAACTCGCTTGATCGCTCGTGTTCTTCGTGGCAGATATGCCCTGGACCTTGTTGATGTCGCAATTTTTGCTTCGGGATATCCCATCGCGTAAAATTAGTCACGTTTCCGACTTGGTCACCAGTCACAATCACTTCTTATTTAGTAAACTTGTTCAGATTGCGTTAAGTTGCCAAATATTATTCAACACTTCATGAACCAGGAGAATATTGTATAATTTAAAGGCTTCTGTTCTTTTTACGAATGTTGTTAAGAGATCCGTTTCACCCTCTTTTAAACTTGTATACACCTGGGCCTGATGCTTCCAATTTGCCGTAGATTCACACATTTAATTGGCCTTCGATCTTGAACAAAAGCCATTTTTGCGTCACGTTTCACGTCATATCTTCTGCGGTATTTTCATGTCGTCCGTTCAAGTTCACAGTGTTGCAGGTGCTGTCGTTGGCGATATAATAATAGTCCCTCAATGACCAAACACACAAGCATCTTAATGTAGGACTTTTTGAATTGATGACAGTTTCCCATTTAAGTTGCTCGGAAGCTACCTCCATCTGGTTTATCCAGAAAAGTTATCTTTATTCTGCAACAGTTGAAAAAGTGATTACGTTTTGGGCGAATCCATTCACAAACCATTCCGATAAAGAACCAAAACTGCCGCGTGGGTTCTAATCTGGATGATTTTTACTGGTTGTCAGTTTTTTGATAATGGTTAAATCTTCGTTACCATCTGTGTTTCAAGCAGACCATTTTACCACAACTGATTTGGTATTCCTTACCCTTCAAATTCGACCTAGCCATGCCTACTTGTTGTAGCACCGATCTTAATCTTTCCGCATGTCTACAAGCTATTACGGGTATGACATTGTCATCCCCATATATGCCACTTCTTCCTGACCTATCAAACTGAGGATCATCAGACGTCTGAAGGTACCTGTGATTTTGCATAGGTGGAAGTGCATCCTGGCAACTTTGCATTGTCCGTCCGTATAAAAACACTCTATCGCTTTTTCTTTCACTGTCATTGGGAGTTGTCAGCAAGAGAATGCAGTCTTGTGAGGGATAGCTTCTTGCTATTCAGCGGCTGTGGAAAAGGTTCCTTCAGCAGTGGCTCATGGAAAGCACCTTTCATTTTCACTTGGCCCAGTTCTTTGATTTTGCTACAAAATCTGTAGATTCCGTTTTCTAATTTAGTAAACAGTAGCGGCGACGAAAATGGGTTACTTATCTGCTGAACTACACTTTCTCCACCACGTTTAATTGCCTCTCCATTAAGTTAAATTATGCTCGAAACCGATCAAGCATCCATAACTTCAGAACAGCAGGTGAGCAATCGATAGCCAGATGTATTGGTACCGTTTTCTTCCCGATGCAGAAGTTTCTTCAGGTTATTCAGTTTTCAAGTTCTGAAATAACCCTGGATTGACTGCACCTGTATATTGGTTTGCATTTCGCACCCGGACGTGGGGCTATTGAACGTTTGATTAACTAACAAAGTCAGTTCTCATCGTCTTCACTGGTGATTAGATGAACGAATTCATTGACACATTGCCCAATGGTTCAAGAAAAAATTTCGGTAGACTGTTAACAGCAACCTCACCCACAGGTAATTGCACAGACACTTTCTTGATAGAAGTTCACAACATCAGCTTCGACAAGCACGTCGCTCGGCTCAAGGTATATAATGGTCTTCAACCGACGCACTAGATCAAGACCTATCATCGTCTGTCTCACGTGGTGGGTCACTAGCATTGTACGGTGTAACCTTGCGTCAACAAACGGGATCTCAACAATTTGAATTCCACTACACTAAACGCTTTCTCCAGCTACCTCATGTAACAGTCATTACATCTAATCCACCTGTGAATAACGCTCAAAGCATCGTGCCAACTCTCGTGGACGTTGACTGTCCCTCCACCACTGATTCTACCTGTTGAATACTCCCGTGTTTGCCTATATCGCAGGAAAACAAAAAGCAAAGCGTCTTCTAGGACAATCACCGATAAAATATCTCCTCTCATTGAAAATAAATAAGCGACTTCCGTGAGTTCGTTTACATTCCCATCATGTTTGTGACATTCCTTGTTTCGGATTCATCTTCATATTTTTCAATGTTCTTTTTAGGCACACCATTTTACTCTCAGTGTCAGTGACTTTCAGTCTTTCAACTTCTGTCAGTGCGGACAAAAGCTGTACAACGCTGACCATCCGCACAATATCTGTTTTAACAAGTTTCAGACAAATGTAACTTCTGTATTTCCTATGGTAAGGTTTGAATGGGCCAATCTCTCACTAATTTCTCCTTCGTTTTATAGTCTTCTTCCAGCATGCTCAACGTAAACTGATATACCAGCCGTTGATAATATATTAATAGATCTTGTTGACACAAAGTCCGACTTCAAAAACGACCCAATGTCCACTGTCGTTCTTGTCCTTTAGCAAACTCACACCGTGTCCACTTTTTACTTCGTTAATAAACCTATCGAGATACTTAAAAAAAATTGAACGTATAGGCGTCAGAGCGAGTATACAAGTTGGAGTTGAAAGTTTATGTGCACACTAGTGAACTACCTGGAAGAGAAGAAACATTGTTGATCCTCTGGCCTCTATCATTAGCCACTAACTGAAACAAACAGGCTATGAATTAGGTTATCAATAACTGATAAACTGACCATATTTGCAGCCAAATCGGGTATAATAGGACACGTGTAATTATGGTTTGTGCGCTCAGCCCGGATTGCACTTTTTGATGAACAAGGCTTTATTCATGGTTTTGCCCAGAACAAAGGATAAGTAAAGATATAGCTGATAAGAAGCGTTTCGTAACCTGTTTTCGAAACGTATGTACAGTTGATGACTGAAGGGCTTTAGGCTCAAATGGCTGTTTTGCTTTCGAGTGAAATGGCAAAGTGAATTTATCAGTCTAATCAGTGTTCGATTACCTGATGATTAATGTGTTTGTTTTGTTGTTAGATAACTGTAAATTCAAACATTTTGCTACGACTGAATTTTTCCTGATGAAACGACAATTCATGTTACTTACTTCCAAGCGGACACTGCGGTCTCATCGTTGTTATGCTTTACCAAGTAGAGCTGATCCGTCTGATCACAATTTGGAATACCAGCCATCTACTAACAAAATTGTTGGGCGATCTTAAAGGAGCCTTGACTCACAACGGGAAGTGTTCGGGGTACAAACTTTCTTCCAACTGTCTATATCGATGAGTCTAAACAAGAATCGACTAAGCCCCAGTTATGTTTCGGTTTGAAGGTTAACACTACAAAAAAGCACAATCACAATTACTTGCTGGTTGTGTCCAAAGAGTGTACCACTTATCTGCTAGAGATGAACTCCTTCCGTCCAAAGTGACAGTACTTATTAGTAACAAACTTTTTTCTCTTATAATTTGGAAGTTGTGCTTCTGCTCTGACGTCAACTTGAGGCCAATAATGTGATCTCAGATGGTGTCGCATTGAATAATTCAATATTTCGGAAAAATAAGACAGAGTTTATCATTTGAACGAAGTGCTGAACGAAATCCAATCCTGACTGGTCTACATAATAAACACAGCTTATAAAGGAAACCTATTGAATCTGTTAAATCAAAACGTAGGTGCACTAATCATCCACCGGACAAAATAATCAAGGAGCATTCGGTCCTTCTTTGTTCTGGGAAAAAAGTTAACTTGAAAGATTGTTTATTAGCAAGTAGAATACGCTCTAGCAGACTGCCAAAACCGTCCGTCGACATCTTAACAACTGATAAGTAGAGAACGTGTGCTTTGATACCTGACCAACGTAAGTTCAACCCAAGTGATCGGTAACCTTACTGTTTCTCTAACGCTTAGCCCACTGTACTTCAACGGTGATATCTATTCACACACGTTTATAGTCCAGCTTTCTGCATAAACATAATTCACGTTTATTTTAGCAACAACAACCCCAGCAGAATGATAAGTCGTAAGCATCAACAATACTCAGCCACAGGTGGTTCAGACTCACAATCCAGACTTTGTCAACGTCACATATGAAAGATTTACTTAACTGATCTGTCCTCCCTAGATTGTATAACTAAGTGGCTACAAACAGACGAACACGTTGAAGCTTACTACTGGGATTACAAGAAAGTCTTTGGCTCTGTTAACCATCCTTCATTACATATGAAAACAACAGTCTGTAACAAACACCCAGGAGTACGTAAATGCATTGAGGCCTACTTGGCAATGGTTGCTGTCAGTAAAGTTTCGCGGGGATCAGTTTTGGATCCTTTACCTTCTCAAGTATGCAGATATATATATATACATTGCATCAAGACTTAATTGCGCATGATGTCTGCTTGTGGACAGTGTAAAATTAATAAGATGTCTTACTGAGACCTTCAAACAGCATGATGTGGTGAGATTGTGTTACTGAAACGCCAAGAAAGAATCATCACTCCGTGCTAATCGGTGCGAACGACTGCTGAAAACCGACCCTGAAATAACACCTAAACCTATAG
This sequence comes from Paragonimus heterotremus, assembly GCA_013368495.1. NCBI lineage: Eukaryota > Metazoa > Platyhelminthes > Trematoda > Plagiorchiida > Troglotrematidae > Paragonimus > Paragonimus heterotremus. The sequence goes on from LUCH01001037.1 coordinate 121,021, forward strand.
CAAGATTTTCAAATTATGTCGATAGCCAAAAGCGAAGACTCAGTGATTCACGCCAAAACGGATTTCAAGGTCTCAGTCTAATGCACAACAGCCGTTAAACGATAAACCGATTGTTGTACCTCTCAAAAGAACGGTTGTATCATGAACACCGGGGAGTTTGCTGCTTCTACGTAGAACAGGCGTTAGGTCACAACCTAATTATTGTGTACAGAGATAGGGTATTGTTCCGATAGAGTATGCATAGGTAGTGTTGGCAGTACACCGCAGATGTTTGTAACCCACATGGTTTGAAGTGGTCTAAATAGTTTCACTTGAAATAAATCACAGGATAGAACAATCGGATGGGAATCTTTGTGCATTTCAAGGGATTCTGTGATGTGGTTAAAAATCTCATTTCTACTTGATATTACGCACTCCAAGAGTATGAACTAAGACTTACTTAGAAGATAGTCAACAAACATATCTGCAATTGGTTCTTCTTAGGCCTGCTAGTGGTACTATGTGACAACCCCAGTAAATTGACGATTTCACGTATAACCTCGAAAGGTGGTGATTAATAGCGTCACTGGGAGGGAAGTGAAGCTTTTCTGCACCAGCGAATCATGTGATTCTTTTGTTTGCTATGGTTGACATTTTCGTCGATTTTCTCGGGGATTCGGTGAATGGTAACTTCTCTTTCTTGCCTCTGTAACTTCTTGTTTGAGCTTTTCTCCTAAGTTTCTTGATGTGATTTTTGTGGAATCAAACCACGTTATGAATATGAATAAGGATCATGGTGAAAATAGTTCTGGAACTGCGCCTGTACACTAATTGGTGATCTTACCAAATTGGATAGCAGCCTTGCAATCGCACGTCACTTCAACGATGGGCTTCTGCCCACCAAACGGAAGTGAAGGATTATCTTCTCCAACTTTCTCAACATAAAGGGATATTTGAAGCTCACAAGTGGACGAAGTGGCACTCGCCACAGGTCTCATCAACTAAACTGAACTGAACTGAAGTGCACCGAGCCAAACTTATCTACAAGTGATTTAGACAGTACAACAGATAAAAATGAATGGGAATTCACTCTTGGTTGCACCGTTGATATAGACTGGTTACCAACAGTACTCACGTAGTAGTGTTCGTCTTCTGAATTGCTAGCATAATTGCTTAACGATGTTTACTCCAAAGTAGTCTCCGAAGAACTACTCAAATCTGAATTATATTCAGGACATTTTCTGGAAAAAGTATGTTTTCCTTCTTGTCCATTTTCCATTGGGCGTCTGTTTTCTCCCATGCATCTACCTGTAAACCATTGGCGAACTATCCAACGTTAGCTGAGATGGTGACTTTGAGAGGATCAGTAAAACTTTCTTAGCGTTCTCAAATAATTCTGGCTCCAAAGAGTTGTCTAAGATGTTTTTGCTATCATCCCAATTGGAACAAACTGTTTTATCTTACTATTCTGGGAATCCGCTGTGGTTCACATAGAAACCGAAGGCAGAAACTGAAGCCTGATCTTAGGCCACTACAGACAGCCGGTTTATATTACACAGATGCACTTCAAGTCATTGTGTCTTCTATAAGGTTTGATACGCCGGTTTAATCAGTCATTCTAGTGACTGATACCAGCAAGTCCATCCGAGACATTACGCGTTCTTACAGCATCAAAGCGAACAAGTTGTGGAGTAAACGACAGAAAAAATTGTTTTGCCCATGCAACCGAACTTCCAATCACGTATTTCAGCAGCCAGAGGTCAATATAAAGAGAGTTTAAACTTCAAACAGGTTAGAGTTGCAAGAAAGGATGGGATGACCGCTATAAAATGCAGCAAAGTAGCTGCGGAACCAGTTGGATCACTACTGGGGTGGTTCCTATGTAGAGTAGTCGTTGTAGGCAAAAACTGCTGTACCTAGTTTACATAACACCAGTAAACATTTGTTAGCTTACAGCTTTTAATGACCATCTGGGCTGTCGAAATCACAGAATGTAAACCTGGCAACAACTGTAAACCGGGGAACAGGAACAGGTCTTTAAGATAAACTTGGTCTTATTTGGAGCTCGTTTTTGATCTTACATGTATATGATCTTGCATCCTTTGCAGTCAGTCACCGTGATGGCTTCTTTTAAACGGTAGTGATGTCAAACATGTGTGAATAAATATACAGTCCTATATTCTGTATCTTTCGTTCACATTTCAGTCGGTTGTTTCTTTGGATCCGTGTTTGTCAGTCACAGAATACTCCCGCATTTCGGATCCTGGCTCATTGGTGTGTGTTGTGTCTGTTTTTATGCTTTTCTTGTTAGTATTATACAAAAGTTCATTGAATAAAATAACGAACGACATAACAATGATTTTAAAATTTCTAAATCCACGTGAACATGATAACAGTATGTTATGTGCAGTAATTTTCAGTCATCTATTGTTTACACAACTGCATTTTTTAACACTGTATAATGCTTTTCGAACAAGGTTACTGAGTTGAAAATAAACAAGTTTAACGAGCTATGTAATGACATTTTCGAGAGTTACGTGTTAGTTAAAGTGGATCTCTCAAGAAATATATCATAAAGCGAGAACGGGACAGTTCTAGGGAAGCTGCCAACCTGTACGATAGAAAACTGATTCGGCACTTGATCGTTACTTGCGGGTGTTAGTTGATATATTCCGTTTTGATCCTTGCCCAGATTACAATACCTGTGCCTATCGTTGAATTTGACAATAGGTAACAGAACAATAAAACAATAAATTAAAATCAACTGTGCTAAAATGGTTATTACTGCGCAGGTGTGAGTATTGTTCAGTAAGATTCAAACCAATACCCGCCCACCTGTTGGTAGTAAATGAACAATGTCTGGCAGTTAAACAGAGAAATTAGAACAGAAAGCTAGAAATTCTTGAGTAACGATAGTTAAAATTCTTATAGATATGAACCCGTCGTTCATCGCCACAACCTACCAGGTCTACGAGCCTTTTTAATCAATGATGTATGATGATCGCACTCAACCGAATCTGGCGGATACCGGTTTTAACCCTCATCGTTCAAGCCCTTCAAGCACTTCATAATAAGTATTCACGCCATTGTCTGTTCTGCTTGTTAGTTTTCCAGCTGTTACGGACGGTGTGCCTAACAGCCTACGTTGCGTCAACGACTGGAGTAATCCACTAAACCAGATAGGAATTTACACATTTATCGTCCTGAGTATTCATCTTATACTGCCACCTGATTTACAGCTTCACATAAGTCCAAACTATGCATTATCAAGTTATATGAATCATTAAAAGTAACCCAAGTGAGGTAAATCACCGTCCCACTGAACAAGATCGGGTTGCTGGCAAGTCCACGAGAAAAGTACATATCTCAAGTTGAACATCACCCACAACTGATCGCAGCTTTCGCATTCCCATAGACTTTCCCGTCATCCTATTTCGGAAACAAGCACTAGACTCGAGTTTCGCTCTCGTTAGAGCTAATCAGTAGGGTATATCATCGCCAATGCCGGGACTTGAACTCCGACCACGCTGTTCATGAGACAACCGTGTTTAACACTGCGCCACTGACCTCACATTTGGCACGAACGAATGATCATATATGAACACCCAACCACTTCCGCATGTGATCATGTTTGCACTTGATAGGTGGTAGTCGGTGTCTATGAGTTTGTAATTTCCAGGGCCAAGTGACTTCATAATCGATTGTCGGAAAGGAGATGGTTTCAAACAATCTTCGAGAAAAGAGGTAGGGATGGTTTCGAATATTGTATTTTTAGTACACAGATTGGGACAAAGGACAAACGATGATGTGTTACGAGTTTATAGCCTGTCGGTCTTACCTACTCAATGGCTTTCCGTGAACCAAGCTAATTTTACACAAGCATAGGCAAATTGACATACGGTTTTTATTCGTCAACACTGTGAAGGTCAAATTGCGAAATTATTTTGGACTATTTGTTTTTCAAGGGAAACTTATTAAAGCATCCATTCCCAAGATGTTCTGCCAAGCGACCCGTTGTTCGAATCAAATCGATTAGTTTGGCTAAATTTACAACGGGATTGCACAGTATGCGGTATATTAGCAAAGGCTTCACAGATCCTGTAATGTTTAAGTTTGACACTCGTGTGGTAAAGTTGGAAGTGGTCAGATTCGATCTTCGTTTTCCGGGCAGTTAGGTTTTCATGTTTGCGATTTCCTTGTGGCATATCAGTCATTAATTTGTGAGTTTCCAGCCTTTACACTACAAGGTATTTGGTGGCCTGTAGTACAAAAGTCGTATATGAATTGGATGCCGTTGTGATGCTCACACTGAAAATGCACCAGTCACGGTATGATTGGTAACTAAGCGCCGGTAGTGCTGTGCCACTTCGTGTAATGAATATCCGCCTAACTTCGTCAGTCACAAGTTGCACAATACATCTTTCTACCTGTTAGTAGTTGTCTGTAAGTAAACAAAGTGCTGTTATGCATCCATCGATTTATCTTAAAGAATAAGAATCAAAATGGAACAAGCGAAAGTGATTGGCAGCAAATCTTCATCCAGTGAATGAAAGATCTGATGTTCTATACAGTCTATGTTTACAAAGGCCTGTCTAATCACGAAGACGACAAGGATTAGAACATACTTCAGATAAGAGGTCCTATTTAGTTCTGCTTTCGATGCGCGTACTTAAATAATATGCTTACGGACGAAAGAACATACTGTGAAATCACATTTATCAACTGTTATCAACTGGTAAATATACGCTATCAATAAAACCATCACATCTAGTCAACCGTCTGAGGTTGTTTCATCAATCTTCGCGATGTCGTTGTGTACAGTGATCTCAAACAAAGTGATTGGGTATCAAACGTTTTGTCGATATGCCCAATGTGTACCAAATCAATGGCGCTCATTTCAACTCCCCAAACTTGAGCTATTCAAAAGCTGTAACTCTAAAACGTTTATTCATTATTTTTGACTTATGTTCAGTTAAAAACATCGTAAAATTTACACCTTCATACCTCTCCCGTACATTAACTACTGGGCTAGAGATAGGCTGTTCGTTCGACCTTTAACAAATGTTCTACCGGATAATGGCATACACATAAACACATATTTCCTGTCGTCGGAACACAACTAACATGCTTTAGAAAAAAATAACTAAATTTTACCAATATATTACAGCTTTATTCAACTGAGATTGTAATCATCAACTTCGTAGTGTGATCCTACCTCTTGTACATTCAGTCAGAAGAGTCATTTGCATCATTTGTCAGTAAACTATTGCAGAAATTAGGTCAACTTCTGAATTCCGTCTTCCCACCCCAAGTACATCCAACCAATACACAGCGTCTATTCCCGCCCCAATATTTCAGTGTAAATCATGATCTGATCAATATTTCAACTCTAATGCAACAGCTGATTCACATCTACTTGTGTCGTGGTTCGTATACCACAAACACCTTTTTCTCCACTGAATATTATCAGAAATGTCTCTGAAACAGTCAAGAGCTTGTAAATAGTACCGACCGCATCCTGCACCCACAATAAATTTTGACTTCGACCAAGTTGGTATCAGACGTAGGTAATAGAGCGCTGACTGTGAATCATCAACCGGTAGCCAAGATTTCCTAAAGACCTAATCATATGTAGCAATCAAAGATGAAGGCAACTAGCAATTTGTACTGTAACAATGTCCAGTTTAGTATTGCGTAGTAAGCTCACATAATCAGTGGATAGTATTCATGAGAATTATTCACAGTCAGCTACCTTGGACAGTTAAACTGCTTCCGACGTAAGTTTTAAAACATCAGTGTAAAGTGTTGAATAGGAACTGAAGACGACTTACTGACTGGTTTGGGGTGACAATTGCAACCATCTACGACAAATCACAAAAACGCCCTTCCCAGTCTGAGATTGGCGCCACTCCGAAAGCTGACGAATGATGTCCACTTTGCCACATGACTGTGCGTGAACAAGTCCTGACCAAACTTCTGCCACAGCAATCACCTTGAAAGTGATTTTATTGTTGTATGTAATATTTATCACAGTAACAAAAAGATTTTCTAAGCCGCAATCATCAGAGTCGTTCCACTAAACTCAGGTGCCGGTAAAACCATCAATGTTCAATGAGGAACAATGAACAGATGGGTCAGACCCTATCAGGAATCATATTCACCAGGTAGCTATGTCTAGGAAGTTGTACTGAAAAATGCTGAAACGATTTCGTTCGTGAAGAAGACAGGTGACTCACCGTCCATTGATTTAATTTGAAGGCTACATATCACTTGAAACAACCATAGTCCCTGAAAGTTTGCTAACATTTGGTTGCTTTGCTCCCAAGAATGAGTGAATGAAACAGGGTGACGACGAATTTATGAAGTCAACATATGTTGGCTTTACGAAAACAAAGAACATCGCAACAGGTATAACAGTGATTAAACATCCTGCTAGCTGAAGGATGCTGAAGTAAACGTTGCCAATGTGTTTTTCAACGGGTTAAACGTGCTCAACAACTGAATGTGCACAGAATCTCAATGTCGCTTCCAAAATGGGAAATCGACCTACCACAACAGTCACAATCACTCATAAGTTATTTGGTAGAGGGTTCGATACACACAGCGAGAAGGATCTCACATTCAAGTAACCTCGAGTAAGAAGTGTAATGGATGTGCACGGCGTTACGCGGAAATAGCTGCAATGAAATATTGAGTGCCAAACATATAACAAAATGAATGAGTTTATCTGTACCCATTTCTATTCTAAACTAAAGTGTCTTCTTTTGATTCCCCTCAAAATAATCAAAACCACCGGATCGACATTAGTCAACTTGTATAAAGAAGACTACGAAGCAGCCTCTACTGTCTAGTTGTACAGACAACTTAGCACTATTCAACGCGTCAAAATTAACTGCCGCGCCAGTCTGAATCGTTTGTCTTATGTTCGTTCACACGCAGTGGCAGGTGTATCGGATAGTTTGTCCAGGCTCAGTAGTGAACATTTTCCGACAACCATTCTAGAGTCATCGTCAGTTTCGGCAGTATTGCAGTTTGAGAGCGTCAGAGAGGGAACAAGCTCAGGGCTGACGTCACGGAGACGTTTTCAGTCATTTTTAAAATACAAGCGATTTTTACTTTAAGCCTGAAAAAGTTATCCAAACTGTTTCTTCGGGCAGAAGCGATCGCCACCTGCTTTTTTGCGACAGGAACTGAGCACACTGGCAAAAGGCGTCACTACTGCATGTGTCATGAACATAGTTAGAAAATGTTCATTCAGTACAAAATTTCTATTTTCCTTTCTAAACCAACAAAGTATTCCACTCTCTTTGTCTGTCGGTTTACTTGTAGGATTTGCCATTGATCAATTTGTCAGCTGGGTTATGCTATGATCATCCAATCTTATTTCCTCCCACATTCATGATTTAAGCTTGCCTGAATGTTTTACCTACGTTTCAAGCCATCACTGTTCAATAGTTTCCTGATTGTCTTTCATAATTCTTCCAGTAAAACTGACCAGGTAAAATCGCACACCTTCACTCACATAGGTAGATAATGGGGGTTAATCACTGCAGAGGAACTTCTTTCCGTTTCCCATGTTTCTTTAGTTGACCAAATGAGTAATTTTTGGAATCAATAGTGGAGGTGATGTTTCACATTGTAGCTGCAAGAAAAAATTCGGAAGATGAGGGCGTCTGTTTTAAGCCACATTTATTGACGTAGTGAACGCCATTGGCTCCGACCACCCAAACAGAGTTTACGCTTTTTTCGCCAAGGAAAGCTGTTAATTCATTCTCACAAGCACAAGAAAGGCATCATCTAACACAACAGAGCATCCTCAGACACCTTTCCACTCAAGAACGTTTTGGAACAGTACTATACTTCAGTTAAAATGTTATATTTTGTTCTTTTGAACGTTCGGTTAGATCTTAGGCAGTCCAGATCTCGCAGTATGTAGTTACTTAAGAAGCTGTGTCAAACTGTTCAACGGTGCGCCAATGTAGGCAAAGAATGACAAACGACGTACTTTGACCAAACACCTGGTTTTTGCATACATTACTGCTCTGTCGCGTCCACACCGGAAGATTTACCTGGTTATGGGCAATTATAGACACAGATTTACACTTCTTGGAGTGTTCAACATGGTGAAAATGAACCGTTTTAAGAAAATACCTATATAGAATCGTTACGTACTTAGTTTGTAAACCCATCAACACTAGATGAGCCGACCTGATAGGTGAAACGGTCCAAAGACTTCTAAACCCGTTTGAACGGCGGTCGAACAATTGGTATATTATACCATAGTGAAAGAAGTGTACAAAATAATAATTTGTCTTCATAATAAATTTAAATCAACCTGCTGTGTGAGCAAGCGAACAAGGAGCAAAAGCAAGAAGCTGTACAAGGTCCACGCAAAATGTACAAAGACGATCGAAATTTAAGCTAACAAAAGAAAATTTATATGGATGGTGACAAGACGCACTACAAACAACAGCTTCAGAAAAGTTCGATAAATTGGAAAATAAAATTCTAAGGCAGATAACTTTTGAAGTTGGCTATTATGTATCTACGAGGAATCAGTCCCGAATGTGTGCTGTAAGAGAAACATATGTTCACGCGGATGAACGAGATAGGCTGTTTCCCAACAAATTCAACATTTCCCAACAAATCATCAGCAACCCAAACGTGCATAGACTAATTATAGTGAGTAGTTCAACCACTTCATCAGGGAAATATATTGATATCGCATGCATAGCCAAGTTTGTCTATTCCATATTAGACTGCACATTTATAATGGGAATTCTGGAATTGTCTTGTGGAAGCAGTAGCGCAAGTTTTCCAGAAGAAATTAAATATAAATCAAATCATCACCAAGAAATCAAACTACTTCAATCCACTGTTTATTTCTGAACTTTTTCTGTATTTCACACGAAAAATCATTCGAAATAAACGATTGGTTTTGTTCAAATGTGCGCTTGATTTACAGGAACTATTATCGTTTAATACGGTTTCTATTCGCTTGTCTGTTTTTAAAAGAATTGTTGCTATAAGCTTCATCACTAGTTAGTTGCAATGTTGGATATGCCTGATTGAAGTCTATAATTTACGTATGGACATCAAACGTAGCTCTGTAAAATAAAGGATACTTTCGACATAGCTTCCGTACATCGGTGACTTTCATAGGCTCTAACACCTCGTAAATTGATATGTTCTGTAGCAGAGAGGTCATATCAAATAAACGTCAACGGGTGACATATCTAAGGTTGAAAACACAACTCTCAGGGTGCTTGAAGCTTTTCACTGACACCAATTTGAACTGAGCCTTCCTTGTATTCTGACAAGTTCAAATCTGCTTTTCAGGAAGTAACAAGGGAATGTACGAGATTGCAGTCAGAAGAAAATCATGTGACCCCGGCTTTTTAATCGTTACCGAAATACAGTAGAAGGTACGGTTCATATAAATAAAAATCACCAGCAACAGGTTTTTGTATTTAAGAAGACCGTATATCAGCATGTTTTAAGATAACCTACTAGTTTTCCTGTCTAGAATATTACTCCTTGTTACAAAAGTGATACGAAGTTCGTTTTCCGAACGTATAATTTAGTCGTAATGGTGAATGTGCCACTGACCTCACATTGAATGAAACATGGTTTCACGCAAGTATTTTGTTCAAATGCAAAAGGAGTTACTTAATCAAAAGGCACATCTGCTCAACTTTCGTTTTTCTCAGTCGCCAAAATCAGCGCCTTTCTATCACAACAATAACAGCGATAAAATGGCTGTTTCTGTTCGTTTTTTTTTAACCGCTGGTAACCTGTAGACATCCAGTGACTTACTCGCGAACATTCGGTAGCTGTAGCTAATTATTGTGAAGCTTGCGTTGTAGTACAGGCCTAGAGTAATCCATGTGACTACTGCTAGTTCTCCAAAATGCGTCTGACGAGGGTTTTGTTGATTTATTCACCCTAGTCTGTCCGCAAGATGTTGTTGTGCGCAAATTACGCATATGAAGTACGCACTTTAGGAAGCCGAAATCAAAAACAGACCTAGAAGTGCAGCGAAAAACCAGCAAGGCATAACACTTGTTCCTAATAGGAATGTTCGATTTCTGAACATATATATGTATGTACATTCGTATATACTTTTAAAAAATGTGGGAAATAGTTCCATACAGCCGAGACTAGACCTAACACTGGCCAACTCTCCCTTTGTTCAAACCTGTCAATAAAAGAAAGCCATCAAACCCTTGGATCGAGGAAAACTGCACCTATTTTTCGGTGATGAGAATGAATATTACCTATCCTGTTTTAGAAATAGAAATGGCTGCGTGTAAGCTTCGAATTAATGAACCGGAGGGCCCAGTCCGCATCCCCCTCGTAGATGAGTGAGCATAGTACCACCAGGGTGTAGGAGTTGTTTGGATAGCAGCCACCTGGCTGATAAAAGGTGACGTGATTTGCGCACTTCCACTTTAAACGGATAACCAATAGGTGCTATTCAAGGTTTACAATTGGTTAAAACTTCTGTAGTCAGTTGTGTTGATGGTGCAATGAACCGCAGCTCAGACGATCAGCTCGTTGGTCTTTTCGACTAGAAAAGTTGTACACTGACTCATCACATCTTTTACTGACCTTTCAATTGAAGTCCAGCCTCCCGGTATCCGTAATTCGGAGAGTTTGATAACGACTCAAGCAATTATCAGAAGTCATGGATGCTGATACCGATGAAAATTAGTGTGCGCATTGGTTTTCGTATGTTTCGTCCACAAGTGTTTACTACAAGCTTTTTATAGTTGTCAGTGAGAATTGGTAGGTAAAGTTCAAGGATATCCTCTAAAATCGTGAGCATCTAGTTAGAAGCAGCTTTTTTATCAGGCAGTCCATATACTTACATATATTATGTGAGCATATTGGCATGGAATAATGACCAGTAGACGGTTGTCAGAATTGTGCACCCATATGTTGAAGTAGTAAAAACGAGTGAAGAGGTTTCGCTAAATAGATCCGTTTGAAAAGGGTATGAGCTTTTGGGAATGTGTAAATCAAAAGTCTCAGCTATTTGCAAGACAGGTGAACCAGTACGACTAAAAATTTGCACTAATGTCTAACCAACGATGAACGATAATGATGTTATCAGTTTTAAGTAGTATGGCTGGTTTCATAGGTGAGTTGTGACCTAATTGCGAAAAATTTAGAATTCATCTGGATCCTACCGTATGAGATCTACTGTAATATCTACAGATAATACAATGTTGATGGCCAGCAGTAGTGTTCTTTGTGACTTAATTGTGGCAGTCCTTGCAATAGAGTGAGTTGGGTGGGCAACGGAGTCAAAACATGCAACTTTTAGATCTCGTTTATAGATTTATAGGTAAGCTGATAGAGCGCTTTCAGCGTTTGGGCATGTTGATTTTGCCGCTAGTTCGAATAAAGCCGAAGTCCGAATATTAGACAACTATGTTTCATCTAAGCATTATTATAGCTGTCCTTTCACGGTTAGAAAATGGTGAAATCGGATCAGTTCGTAGAGGGACAATTAATATGTAGAACTCGATTTCTCTCACACAGCACACCCCAGAGGCAGTAGGCATAAACAGTATCTAATGAGCGGTTTTCATTCAGTAAACTTCTGTTAATTCTCAAACCATAGTTCATGCGTTCATATCACCAGCATGTAATACCAAATCTGCGGATACGTTTAGTTTCATAAGAGGCCATAGAAATATTATTAAAATGTACTGTTACATAAGCCTTAAACGTCTTTTATTTGACATTGCTAGATAAATCTTAAGACAGTATGACGTTCAAGCCATTTTATTAAGGATACTGATAAAAAGTTGCTTCAACCCTTTCGAAAACTAACACGTAACCACCAGTTAGGCCAACCCCTGACATCATGTGGTCAATGGGTGTTGGAAGTCTTCATTTCCCGAAAAACATTTTAGTTGCATTTCGAAAGGCTTAAAACATTGCTGTTTCAACTAAGTTCGGAATTCTCTACGAATGCTTGATCTTCTGTTTTTCACAAACGTTCTCGACCGCCCGCTACCATTTTTGGCAACCCGTGTTGTTGTTGTACTTCGTCCGGTTTCCAGCTTCCTTTCTTCTTGGTCGGAAGCTTTATAACAACGAACGAATTTTTGACCTGTCTTCGAGCTCAGTGACATACTAAAGCTACGCTTGAAGATCAGTCTTCTCCTGTTCATGTGTTAGCCTTGGATAACTGGGTTTGCTGGAAAGCTCCGGGTTAGTCATTCATTGCTCGTTGTCCGCCGTACCGTTGTCCGTTGTTCTGTTATTCGTTACATTAAACCAACGCGTCCACTGACTATAGATCCAGTTACAACAATGGATGCGCCAATTGCGGCCACAATCTTAGATGCATTAGACTGATAACCGAGGCATGTAGTGGTACAGGAATCTTGAGTATACTTATTAAAGTGTCAGTGGATATCGATAGAAGAAGACTACATGATATGTATGTACATCCCGCTGATCATCTGACGTTTTAGTTTAACCATTATAAGTGGTTAGCTCTAATTCAGCTTGTGATTTCAAAGTCTCTTTGAGGGGTCGTTTTATGACAGTAAGTAATGAGAGTTAAGTCTAAAAGGAAACTGTTACAGCTCAACGTATTCAGCCCCTTAAGATTGCTGTTGGCTTCTGTTGGCACTAAGTTGGGATGTGCAAGCCATTCTGACGATGATCTGTCTCAAAAGATGAACCCATTTATGACAAGATAACGTGTGCAATGCCAGCAGAACCTGGAGAACATCCAGCATAATATGTAGGTGCAAACTTTTGGTCTACCAAGCTGTTGAACGCCAGTAGCCGGTTGCTCACAGAAGTGTTGAAGGTTGTGTAGCTCGCTTAGTCTATGATAAAGTTGTAACGAAAAACATCTTCCACGTTCTCAGGTAAACGATCCTTCCGTTAACGTTGTAATGAACGTCATCGCTAACTTGGCGCCGGCGGGAGGTACAAATGTGCTAAGAAAGTGAGGGAATTACCATTGATTCTATGTTCAATTCAGTCAAAGTATACATTAAATGGGTGTGGAAAATAACTGATGTGTGCCACTTGTTACTGCGTACAGATAAATTAATCTACAACCATGTACAGGCAAACGTTCTGCAACAGTTGAAAAACAAAGAGTTTAAGTGACAGGAAGTGTTCAGTTGTTCTCGATTGGTGCAGTGTAGACAACAATACGATTTGTTTCATCAAGTAAACAATAAACTTGCTAATAAGCGATTTCCCACCGTTACGTTCTTATTAGGCCACACGATACTGTGTCATCTTTCTATGTGATTGTCTGGTCAGACATATCATAGTGTCTAATGTACAAAGGCAAGTTAATAAGTATGTGCAAAATTCGAACCTTCAAAAGGTAGTTTGCCTAAGGAGGATTAAACTAGGCGTGTGTATTTGGACTGGGCCCGTCGAAGTCCTATGTATCAGCAGTGATCGAGCAACTTTACGACAGAAGCACATGGATAAAGGAAATTTTTAAAAAAGGCCATCTTTTTATTCATTCGTCACTTGTAAACTTGCAACTTCTAATACCATTATTTTTAAACCAACTCTGTCCAGGCGACTACCACATGAATACATATACTACTAATCGTCCTCATATTTAACGCAGTAGGAGACCTTACCCTACAGTGTCAATACCTTACAGTTGATTCAGATCAGTTTTCTGTAAGCTTGTGACAACGATTTTAATATCTGATATTATCCTTTGATGTTTAGGCCACTTTTACTCTAAACAAAATAACTTCGTAATATGGGCATTAAACTGTTACCAAAACACTCGATTGATACTGTGGTTGATTGAAATGCGACAATCTGTTTCAAACGGTATTTCAACTTTTTGTGAATTACTTTATGGTGACTACCTTGTTACTTGTGTATCAGTATGCGGAGCAATCGTTCAAATAATAAATTTATTCGATAGTTTGTTGAACTGCAGATAGACATGGTCACTCAACTCTCATTTGCTTTCCTTTAAAAAACTTTTAGTTAATTCGCTTTGAGCATATCCTTTACACAGAATATGCAATTCTGAAGTCAAATCACTGGATAAGCGAATGAAATCACAAAATCATAAACAATAAACGAACTCGTTTCGAATTCGAGAACGAGGTTGGGTTTTATCGTACAATGATACGCTATATTCACTTTGAAATTGAGGGCCATGTACCACAATAGCTTACTCCAGTCAATGTACAGTATTTAACCGATTGACTATTGTGGTTACCTTAATGTTTACCACACACACTTTTGCTTGTGAATCATTGACGGTTTTGGTTATTCGAAGCCCGTAGGTCATTTTCTCCTACCATATTTTTCAAATGTTTTGTCGTAATCTGCCATTTAACTTTTGTAATTTCTTCGGACCACTATAATAAGCGCCCTAATCCGGACTACAAAATAGGTACACGGCATATCTGTTAAACCTATGAAATCATTAGCTATCGTGTATGATGTCCGTTCCTGCGTGCCATCAGCCTACTTTCAATCGTCGACTGTACATTCCCTCTTAGACCGGATCTAACACGTTTAAAGTCACTTTTGTCCACTGTTATTTCTCTGTTTTTAGTAACACGTGGAATCCCAAAGTGTTTCATTTTATCGCTGAGTTACCAATCTCATTTGGTCTACTGACTAATCGGTCCTCAGTTGATATATCGGAAATTACTTGTGTGTATTTAGTATTGAGATGAGCGGCCTACATGTACGTAACCAAGCAGCACAAACAAACCTAAGTACTTGATAAATGTCGACTGAAAGTCACAAAACTCTTGAACCCTTCAACATGTGGATTTCTAAGATATCTTAATTAGGTAAGACGCGTGGTTTCCACTGGTTCGAATGACCTGAAGCACCACATTCTTCAGACTTGTGAAGTGAACGGTTGTGAGTCTATCTGTTAATTCCATTTAACTGCAATTTTGCCCGTTGTTTAGAGTCTCTTTCAGTTTAAACAAGCAAGCCTGTTCAGTGAAAATGTCTCATGCTTGGGGCTGTAGACTGACACCTGATTCGCCTGAATTGGCTGATTGTGTGTCAGGGTATTTTGATATTTAGGTAGGTAACCTGGAATACGATGCTGTGGTACACTTCTATCACACCATTTTACCAAATTCTTTCTTATGATTCTTTGTCTGAACTGAAGAATGCGATGACCTAATTACGAAATTTTGTTGGTGAACGTGTGCTGTCAACCTAAATGCGAGATATGTATGGAGAGTTAATTACATGTCAGTAGTTGACTTGCCATCAGTGATGATTTTCTGCTCGACACATTTGTGTTTTGTCAATTCAGATAATCGCAGCACTAGGCCACCAATTATCCCTTAAAGGTGACTATTCTGTACCGTAGAGATTTGCAGGTATTCATCAGATAGTTGAAAATTTTAAGTTACCCTCATTTACTCATTCCGCGGGCCGTTTCTAATCATTCTCATACTCCAATAATTGTGACAATGGCAACTAAAGGCGAAAGGTGAGTTCCAAAGTGTTTCACACAACTTGCTACAGAGTAAGTCGTTTCGTATTTTTCGGCAATGTAATATTTCCGTTCTTTCCTTAATTCCCAACACTGAAATCCGTAATTACTGGGAGATTTTCGATTATATTTCTTTTCATCGATAAATGGAAGTATGTCCCAACTCTGAATGCACGTATTTGATGTATATACCGATTTCCAACTGTAGTGTGCCTAACATTAGCGAGATCCAGCATCAATCACCAAGTAAATGTTAGTCACCGAAACTCTGAATGTACTATCAAACTCAAGATTTTTGAATAACCTGAGTGTTGTGAGACTAAATATTTTGGTACTTGTTTTACGCTGCCTTATAGCTGTCAAGTTCATCATGTCCCAATAATAGAAAACGTTTAGACTAGGATACAACTACCAGTGCCGTCGCTTTGCGCACTGCGTTATATCCCATTTAGATAACATTTAACCCAGTATATTCGCAGCTACGGCTATTCTTCCCGTGCCCGCTTTACTTATTAACACCCTAGATTGTTTCTCGGCTTTTGGACTTCTCCTGCTTCTGGATTCTGCAATATGGACAGTTTTCACAGGATGTCCTCAGTCAAAAATATAACCTTAAAAGAATAACCTTATGATGCCGACCCAGAAAGTTAATGTTTACAAATGCTGCCTAGTGGAGTGCTCACACAGTTCTATCAGGTGTCAACCAAGACTTGTAAACCGTCATCAGGCTGACGTTGGTCAAGAATCTGGAACTTGTCAGAGGTGAAGGTGAAACAATACGCATTCATGCATGTCATCTTAACGGTCGTTCACTCTCTACTAGTGTTGCACTTAGCTAACCGGTTTGCCATATGCATGAACTTTCCAATCGAAATCACTTGTTATTCTGCATGCCAATCAAAGTGCCGATATATTTGAAGCACCGCATGTCATCCTGACACTACGCTTAACTGAATAAAAGAAATCAGTGCCACATGAGTGATTGAGAGACAAGCTGAGAAAATGACAATTCAGTCTGAACATCATTGGGGTCAGTATACTAAACTAAGCATAGGCCAGGACGTACTCACTAAGAACGACTTTCTAAAGTTACCCTACTGACGAGGTGCTATGACGTCGTCACTGACTCGAAAAATGATGAATCCTGTTAGACAGTTATTCCCCGTTTCAATTTTCTTGTTTTAAAGCCAGCACTCTTCACCTCACCCACGATAATAAAACCGATAACTTCGAAAGTATTGTACTTCATGTGTGTACCACTGCACCCACAGGTGGAGTGAGGCTTATGCAGATAAAACCCATAAGCGTTTAGAACTGATCAATGGTGTGTCCCTTGCTGTAACAGTATTCCACGTTAACATCTTCCAGACGAATGTGTGGGAGTTGGTGACGGACCCTTGGGAGACCAGCAGCTTGTCTACTGTCAGTCCACATTGCATCCACTTAGTGTGACAGCAATTTGTACTAAAATGAGATTGCTAACCTTTTGGACCTAACATCTCAGAGGCTAATTTGCAACTTGTCTCCTGATTTACTGCTTTACTATAGAACGGGTATTCTGGAAATGTTGTACTGGTCCCCATAATTTTAATGCACGTCCTGGGGGAAGATATTTTACTGTTTGTTAAATTATTCAGACACAACGTTACCGGCAGCTTACAATCTTTGTCGATCCAACCAGCTCAGTTAGCATTTCCCGGGTTTTTTTAAACTGAAACCGCATTAATGTCAGTAAAGAATATCGCGATGAACCCCGCATCACATGTGTTCTTTTGCCACTATGAGGTCAACTACAACAGTTCTGTGAGTCACTAGCTAAAGTGGTTGAAACGTTGAGTATCGCAAGTTGCTCGTAGCTGAACGTTCTTCTTTGTCCATTCATTCAAAGCATGGTGAACACAGTGCTGAGGCAAGTTGACTTGATTCACAACATACATGAAGTGAACTTCCTACAGTCGGTCAAATGCTTAGTTGTATCTCATATAAAATCACGGATGATCTTTGTCACATTCGTTCCACTGTATGCATAAGCTTTGAAAAAACTCATTCCTATTCTACTTGTTTTCTGCTTCCATCTATCTTTACCTGTCCAAAATATGAATTCAAAACCATTGCTTGCACTCACAGCGCCATCCATTAATTCACCCGTGGATTCATTTGCTAACAAGCTCTAATGGTGCACCTTCCAATTCGGCTAACATTTATCTTTGTAAGCACTGTTTTCGTTTAAGTTGGGCATTCATGCTGAATGATCACATTTCGAATGCCCCAAGTTTTCCTTGTCTTTATAGTGAGATCAGACTGAACCGGTTCCTCAGTGGACACCATGCAGCAATCTCGGCTTGCTCACAAGCTGTTGTATGAGCAACTAGGATCGAGCAACACCAGAAAGTCGAATCATTGGTCAACTGTTTAGTCGAATTTGTCAGCAACGTGTGTTGATTAATTAAGTTGTTTGAATGTGTGTCGGATTTATACAATTATATTACTTGAATCTGGTTCATGGAAAGTGAGAATGGACAGAAAATTCAAAACTCCACTAATTTGTCGAACACTAATAACTGATGTGAGCGCTGCAAATTTTTCATGAAATGGCTAGTGTTTTTCAAACTAACTGAGGCTACTTTCTGCAGATCAGGCCCACAACCCTCTGAATCATTCGACAAACAGGCCAATTACTCGTTAGCATTGACTTGTACTGATTCAATCATGTGTGTGTCTGTACACAATAAGCACATGCTATTAAAGTTCTATTGATCATCTATCCGCAGCTATTCCTGTACGGTATGCAGCTATCTTAAAAGTACCTTTGTTTTGAGGTATGTTTTACAACATAAATGAAATTTACCAATTTCATCCAACAGTGTTGATTATTCGTACGACATGTTTCAAACGAAAAATGTCCTAAAATATTAACACGAGGTGTTCACCTTCTCTTTGTTTATATAGTTTGAGTGATGGCTATGAGTTACCACTAACCCATGGTGATTGGTGGTACAAATGTTAGACGTACACCTTACAGTACCACCTATAGGATGAACGTGCATCTTAGAACAACACTTCAGTTTGTTTCGTTCAACTTTTTATAAACAGTATGTGAGCTGTCTTACGTTCCTACCATTCCGAAAGATTGTCTCCAACGGGTGCGGTAGAATTCGAGTCAGAGGCATTTGTTCACACGTTAATACCAAAAGAATGCGCTTGTTAGCGTGCACGATTTAAGGACCGACAGTCAACTTGGTTTTTGTCTAACAAGGCTTACTGTGACTGATTCCGTTGATGCAAAGAATGTTCAGGTTTAATCGAATCATCAAAAGTACCTACCTTTAGCCAATTATCCAACCTTTGTGTGGCAGGGAAGTCAGGCATATTAACAGGCCAGTAAGTGTTTACATCCTTTATGAGAGCTTGATGCAAATGAACTCTTTTACTCCAGCACGATAGCTACAAGTTATCGAAGGTCACGAAATCCTGGCGAAACAAGCCGTTTACATAAGTATCCAACCGGCGATTTCTGGCCGCTAGACACAAATTACTCAAAACAGGTTTCTTTCTTAACAAGTTTAAACAGAGAGGTCAAAAATAGTAGTATCACAATACATTTGTCATTTTCCTCTTGCTCACTTAACAGCCGAAATCTGCTTACTTGTTGACCTCAGATGAATCTGGTAGTAACCTTCCGGAAACCTTGCGTAACAAAACATTAAGGTGTTTTCGGTTGGTGGATCAGTGGTTAAACGGAAAGATTTGTCCATTGGACCCACGCTGCCTTGTTAACGGATACATGCTGGTATGTACGCAGTCTTTAATTTTATCGCGTGGTTTCACAGCGTCCATGGAACTGAGTTATATAAAAACGCAGACCGCAGCATGTACCTAAGGAGGTGCAGCTTAGTGGTCTGGAGAGATATATAATGCAAAAACTGTTTTCGACTTCTCCGTGGCTACTATTTTTGCCAATTCATCATGTAAAATGTTATTGCCTTCTAAAATACTGCCGCAGAACGAATTTCTGAATGGTTCCGATAGGCGCTATAGGTAGCGTTACCTACTTCTTTCAGTCTGCGGCCAGTGGTATAATCACTCCACAAATGCATTATTGTCTGTCGAAAAGGGATCTAAATGATTTCCAACTAAGTCAGGCAAGTGTCTAACGCGAGCAGAATAAAGGGTTCAATCTTCTCACATATGACTGCCGTATGGTGCGTTTAATTATTTCCGTCAATCAGAATAGCCGGTTGACTCACGTAGAAAAAATAGTTTCCCAAGGTCAACTCCTTTACAAACGGGTATACAGTATATGTGTATGGTTAACTCAACTCGCAATCGTGTTGTGCGTAAACGTTATCACAGTTATTTCAGCTAGAAATTTTGTGGGATTTTCCTTCTGTTTCTGTTGGGCAGTAAGTTTGAAAGGGAGTTTTTAAATAGTCCTGGCATTTCCCTTTCATATCTAGCGATCCAATAAAACGTTCCACAAGCAGCTATACGAATAAAGCTAAAAGGTACATGTGTATGTTAAATACGACGTCCGATATACGAAGTGTGTTATCTGAACCGATCTAAAACTGACAACGATGTCACCTAACGTTTTGGTTATGATTGGCTACCATTCAGGAGTCATCCATGTATTTCACAACCGGTTATCTTTTAAAATTACTTCAAGTATATGATCAACTCAAAAACTCGACAATAACCTTACAGCGACCAAATATGGACAAATAGATTTAGCAGCTCCTAAACAGTAATAGTCGCATTGGATGCATCACGTAAGAGAGTCATTGTGTCAGAGAACCGTACGATAATTTCAAGATATCTTAATTGACGCTTTGTTGTGAATACTGGAAATGTTATAGCTTAGGCACAAATGCGAACAGATGAGTGGTGGAATTTTCAACTTCATTGTGCGTCGCAAACTTTGGTCTGCTGCTGCTTGTGTGCCACAGTGACATCCGGTTGAGGTCATTATTCTTAAAATTTCCATAAATGATCAAACCCCTTACTTGGCCAACCCAGTAATATTCGTCGGTGAATGGATAGATTCAGTCTGACTCATGGCAGTGCTACTCATAGGCAGTGTATCGATCTGGAATCTTTGGGAATTTCCTTGTTCTGCTGCTTTAACGCTTAACAGATGCAGATGGATCATTTTGGATATACAACTAAACAAGTACAATCAATATGTATGCTTAATATGGCACTCAGATTACGACAGGGTTCTCATGTGAACTCGGTCTTATAACTCATTTCCCTGGCAAACCTGTAATTGTTAATCAGAGGTCTCTAGTGAGTACTGGAAGTAGATGCCAATGTAGAATGTAGACTCCAGTGAACAGCGTTAAATATCTCATCATCAGCTAGTAAATTTCAAATGTATTGTTATCGTCATGTAAACACATGACCAAATGAATAAATTATCTCAAAAATATTTATGCAAAATTCAAGTGAATGAATAATGGCAACAGCGTCAAAAATCATCTGATCCCCAATCAACCGGTCATTGGTTGAACAAAGAGGGTTATTTGCGAGGTAACTTATCGGTGAAGAATAACGAAGTTGACATAAGAAGCACTTCGAAACAAGCACAAGAAGCTGCCAACACCCAGGCTTCAAACAAAGGTCGACCGTCCTTCCAACTCATACCAGTTGCGATTGTGAAGCAAAGGACTGTAAACAAAAACATTAAGAATTTCACAGAGCTGTCCGTTTTCACATAAACAAAAATTGTTTCGTGCTGGTTAGAAATGAAAGTGAAAAAATGCTTTGGAACAAGATGAATTACAGATGATCTTTCATTCGAACAACTAGTTGCTCATAAATGAACCACCGCACATATACGAACCATATACATACGACGATCAAGTGTTAAGTGGACTATGCAAGTTCTCTCGAAATGTACATTGCGGGAATTATATACTTCCCCTCTTTGAGAAAGTGGTTGTTGAATGTGTTGCTTTCTTAAATGATCTCTACTGTTGCATCCACTTCAAAGTCAAATATTATCTGTCATTGCTGTCAACTGTAACAGAACTGTAGCTTGGAACAGTTCTGGAAGGTAAGTTTATTTGTTGCTTCATATGAACCGGGAAATTTGTATAGGTCTATTCTCAATTCGTGTCCATTCCGACTCAGGATTTGATCTGACTGTGTAAAGTAATGACTTCAATAATTATCTGAGTGTAACCAAACGTGAATTACGAACCATCAGTGCCTCCTCGGGCAATCCAAAACATCAAGCCAAACTATGACTCGACAATCCGATTATCCAACATTTCCCCCTGATTTGTGTGTCACAGCCTGTTGTGTGTGTTGTTTGCACTATTTACAGAAAATTGGAATTCGAATAAAATTCGGATGCAATCCCACAATCAGGCCGAATTGGCAAGTCACGAAAAGTGAAGCTGGTTTGCTTGGATAGAATCTCGTTACTTATATCCCGTAAGTAATAAAAATAACGTATGTAAATTGAGTACAACAACTCACAGTCGGATACGGTGATGACCAGTCAAAACGAGTGGCCTAGCTAATCCACTTGATTCATAGGCAATGCAGATAACCTTCCATTTGAAATGACCATGTACGTCTTGCCAAACTCCCCCTACTTACAAAAGTTTATTATTAAACATGGTTGTATATACATTACACGGTAGCAACGATGCAAGTCGGAAATGACATGTTTAGAAGTTTAATAGCTGCTACACACATTGATTCATGCATATATATGTATCACGAGCGAGTGGCTTTATAATTAACAAAATTGCAATACTATTCATTAGTAAAGGATCACTAAATTACGTTGAACAAAGTAGAATAGAGGCGAATTAACATTTTCGGTTCATTTAATCTGCCTACTTAGAGTGATCGGTTTTCTTGTTTATTACAGACGTTTACTGAACATAATAAGGGTAGTAAGGTTGGGTGGCCAAAAAATAAAAAAAAATGAGGGTTTTTTCTCGTAATTTCACTCACAATGTTTGGCTGCAGATGGTAATGAACTAGAAATAATGGCTAATGCGAACCACAAGGCAGGTAGGTTTGTTCACATTGTGCTCAACAGGTACGCATCAAATACACATGACGGATGATTCGGAAAACAGCATTACCAGTGAAATAACACTACTCCCTGACTATGTAAGTAGCACGTAAAGACTTTCATCAATATCTGTAACTGATGTGCACTTCGTGGAGGTAACCGTGCGTAATTTTGCCTGCAGCCATAAAATTGCGTCCAATTGATTGCGTAACCAAAGCTCGGATGATCGTACGAAAAAATTCTGCAATCGAGAGTCACCACCAGGCGTTCAGTTACAACGCTCAATCGAATGATACTTTCCAGGATACTCCATCCATGCACCATGATTGAAGACCCCAGTCTCCGGCTCAAATCATTGGTTTACAACGAAAGTTCTTCCAACACTTTCCTGATATGAAAACTGTTGGCTAGTCCCGCTAAATAGCTTACGGCAGTGGTCACAAAGCTCTTTCAGCTACACTTTCTAAATTCAGTGCTATCACTCGTTCTATTACTCACCAGAACAGTTGCACCCAAACCATTCGTCTGGTATACTTCATCAAAACTTTTCGTAATTTCCATCCGTTGTGCGAGCTTGTTGTAACTATACTGGCTTACTTCCGTCAGGTTGAAAATGTGCAGACAACATGTTGATAAACCTTCGGCAATCTTCTGTTTCCGCCATTCACTCCAACTTCTCAACAAAATTCCCTTATATCTTCCTAAAACCTTAGTAGACGATGTCATGAAACATGAAAAATTTTGGTTACGTTGGTTACCTCATCAAAGGCAAACGATGGTGCATCAAATAATTTAACTGAGTTAAAAAAACAAGCTGAATTGCATTGTGTATCAGCGAGTCCGGCAAACAACGGACCTACCAGATAGTCGGACCAGCTAGTCTAACCATCTAAAAGTCCGGCGCATTGTGTTTGCCGTTGAGTTTGTTCAGACTAACAGTAGTATCTCGCTGTTAACTTAAGGCTTATTGAGAGCACAGTCTCACAATCACAGAAAATACGATAGAAGTCAGAAAAATTTATAGTGACCTGGCTTTCCGGAATCAATAATGTGACTGTTTACGGCATATACATACATACATACATACATACATACATACATACATATTTGTCAGTGGCGCGACACACATGTAAGTCGTATCGATGGCTTTGGACAACTCTTCTTTAGGTTTCAACTTTGCACAAGTGCACATGATGATAACGTAATATTACTGGTTTGGTTGGACAAGCGTGATATAGTGACACAGACTGCGGACCAATGTATTATTCACAGTGAGCTCTACGGCAAATTCATTGTTGATTCTTCACGGCCATACAAGCAGTTTTTAGTTAGGCGATTGCTGTTAACAGGACATTTACGGTAATTTTCATTCATAGGACAGAGCATCCTGACAGGTACTCTTATCTACTTGCAGCGGACTGTTTACAGATGACTCTTCTGTCATTCTGGACGCGAGGCTTATTGAGTTAGGCAACCTATGTCCGATTCGAAACTGAGCACGCATCCTTTCAGCTCCTGATCCAGCCACTTATGTGTACAGTGTTTGGAATCAAACGGAAATGTGTGTATGAGGAGTGGCAGTATATTTAGCAATTCCCATCACGTTAAATGTTGCAGATGATATTTTGATCATAAATGTGCAGCTTATTTTCCCGTAATTTAAGTGCAACAATCATTTGTGTGCAATTTTCAATACCGAATTCGAAAATACTATATTGTAAAGATGTTTTCATTTCGAACAATATTTCTTATCTTGCAAACGTTTTACCCTGAGGCGCGTTTGCAAAATGTGAACGTTTTTCTGCTGAATTAAATGGTTTCTACACAACGGTTACGTCATAGTTTTGAAGATGGACAACCTCTTATGAGTGGCGTGAAAATCCATTGGAATACGTAAGAGTAATTAAGGTCTGGATATCGTTATCCAAGAAATGACTGGCTAACAATGAATCTTAACGTATGTTCTTGTGAAATCATTTATGTGCCTTTCTTGCAATGTACCTTAATTCTCAGTGTGTGCCCCACAACATCTGCACCTAGAAACTGTGTGAATTAGTTTCTTCAAGACGGTGGACAGTGTGATAAAAGAATCCTGCTTTTGCCTAAAGGTTTGCAAACCCGGACTACTTCTACTACATCTAAAGAGTATTAGCCAGTCTACTTAAAAAATTAGTCAACAACAATTCTAAATGTTCGGACAACACCGTTAGACCACGAAAGCTGATAGATGAAAGTATTTCGAATTGGCGCGTCAGTACTAAATATACCATAACATCAAGCGGTTTTTTTATATCGAACAGTTAGTGGTGGGTGGGATGGATAGTCGAATGATGGTTTAGGAAAGGTCACTAAGTCCAGGGCAGGGTCAAACTCACAAACAATTATTTCTGAACACACAGGGTCGAGTTCAGTCGATCGATTGCCACAGCCTCAGCAAACCGCAAGAATCTTGGGCTGGGATGACGTAACAAGATTCAGAATGCACAAGCCAGATCGATGACGTGACCAGTGGTCAGAATGTCTTGCGATTGCGCACACTGGTAGTTTGCTTGTCTCAACAATATTGCCGTTCTTCAGTAATACTGAGTTCTGCACCCATTTGGACAACTACTCCTTCACTCTGGAAATCAACCATCTCTAGGTTCTGCCTTTGTAACTTACTTTTCTAAGTGTTCCTCAAATGCTCAAAGTTTCAGATAACGCAAAGAAACCACGGTGATAGTTGGTTACCATCAGAAGAGTTTGACAATTCATCAGAATGCAAAACATCTCACACGCTTGTTAGTTTGCTTGTTATTAAATCAGATTATTCTTGACTCGGAGGACGTATATTTGATCATCGTTATTATTATTTCACTGATGGTCGATTATTCATCCCCGTAACAAATTCATGACAGTTTGGATTAGCAATGCCTCCTACGCGGAAAAAACTCCTTGACAAATCAGAATGAAGTGAAATTCCCAGAATGGGCTAAAAGTGAACGTCAATCCGCAGCACCCATTGGTTGCTTGATGACCTTCGCCGTTATTTTTGGTGATTGTTATTCAGACTTCTTCTTTGACGCAAGGTGTATACGTCACTGCAGTTTTCTTCTTGTTGCGCACTTTTTGGGTGAATCGGGGTGACTTTTTCTCACTTTTCGAATTGGCTTAGAGGCAGTTATTGAGTTCAGTCGGAATCAGGTCTGACTGTTTTAGCCAACTCAAGTTTTGTTAAGCACTCCCTCGTTCCTCAGTCGATTCAGCGTATTTTCCGGGCGTTTACAATGGTTTTTGAGTAAGGATTAGTAATAATCAATCCGTCATGTACTTGTGTTAACTGCATTCAACTAGGGGGTGTACAAAGTAACTAACTTGACGACAGAACTGTCAGCAACATATCTCTAAACTCTAATGATTCTGGGCTGCAGCAAAGTATTCCTGAACTCCAACTCATAAACGTTGGAATTGGCTATCTAGTTCGCTTGCAATTTGATCTGTAAGGAATTTTCGAAAAGCTAAGGAAATTCTCTTACAATATCCACGACCACGCACTAACTATTTCTTCCAAGCCGTGGAATTACACTTGTTTCTTGTCGTGCACAAAAGATCAGTGCTGAAGGCCTAACATTTGTGCTTGTTTGACGTAAATGACAAACAACTTGCGTTCCTCTGTACCGGCGTGACCTTCTTGGCTATATAAGTTACTGCTCATTTGGTGTGGTGACGACATACCAAAAACAGACTCTTCACCCAAATGTCCTTTTGTTTTCGATGAACTCAACGGGCTAGCAATGTCGCCGCTCAATGCAGTTTCTCAAAGTGTATATCAAAAAAT
Source organism: Paragonimus heterotremus (assembly GCA_013368495.1). Classification (NCBI taxonomy): domain Eukaryota; kingdom Metazoa; phylum Platyhelminthes; class Trematoda; order Plagiorchiida; family Troglotrematidae; genus Paragonimus; species Paragonimus heterotremus. The sequence goes on from LUCH01001037.1 coordinate 147,340, forward strand.
CCGCTATACATGACCGGTGATCTAGACTTACTTTTGTTTAGATTCTATCCACGCTATAAACTCCCAAAACCCAACATTAGGGGCCGCGTCCAGTAACACGAACTGGTTTGGTATGTGACTGTTCCAGAAGAAAAACCCGACGGAGGTGTTTGGTAAATACGGAATGCTACCAAATAAGACTAAAAAGGCTATGATATATCACGCGAGTTACTACTACACTTCATTAGTGAAACAAGATACACGGAAAAGTATGAAAACCTCCAAGTAAATGTTGGTATAATGTCGAAGTGAACAACTTCAAAATGTTTTTTTCAGCATAATCTATGTCTGCCCACCCACGGATCCAGTTGGAAGGAAGTACAGTTTCTATCTATGGTCTGAACAAAGATGTTCTAATCGCAAGTAAAGGTGATGGCGACAACTCGTTCTAGGTGTGTGTTGGCATGTTGACGTTGTACAGTATGTGTATAATACATAAGAGATCAACATAAGGGTTATCCGGGGAGCTCTATGTTTTCTTACTGAAGTAATCAACATAGGAAAACAATGCACCGCACATTGCCCTAATGTTTTGGGGTCAATGATCAACGGTTCAGGAGAAATGCTGGACAAGCAATGAATAGTTCAAATTGTTCATCAGGTTATGAATTGGGATTCGCCACAAACATTTGAGTATTTTGATATCAGAAAGAAAAACAAGCGTTTCTACTAAAAGCACACATCTGGCATAACAAAGTGGCAAAGCGTGATGCACCGGATAATAATCCGCATATATATATAAGTAAATATATATAAGTAAAACCACCACGTAAGCAAGTGCTTTACAAAGACCAACTTAGTTGAGGGACTGTGTGTTATATGATTGCATTTTTCCATGCTCAGACATCCTTCAATTCTTCTAAAGGTAATCCGGTTGAAACTGCCGCGAAATCCTACAGGTACTGTATCGCATTCAGGGCGGGACATGACTAGAAACAAATCTGAGTAAGTTTTACAGAAACGGAACTTACATTTTTACCAGAAAACGGCTGCAAAGTTAAGGTCATATAGCAAATTGTGTTAGTTCAGTGATGGAGTACTGTTAACGTGAAGACGATTAGATCACTCGTTACAGTAACGTCTTCGCTCAAACATTCATTGGCACATGGCAACCGAGTCCAAATGCTTTCGACATTTAT